>LFYR01000839.1:44866-75733 GCA_001185155.1 Zostera marina
CGCTGGATCAGGTTCCTCGCCCTTTGCGTCGCCGTATCAACTTTAATTAGGAATCTGTAATAATATTTTTTCATTCATCATTTTTTGTAATTTTGAATAAAGATACTTCACATTTTCTTTTATTTGACTTACACCTTTACTCTGAAGTACATCGGTGTAGTTCGAGATTATCGACTATTTAGAATGTCGATTTTAAAAAGTCGATACTTTATTCTGGTCAGTACCATCCTTTTTTGAAGATGTTGAATTTTATACATAAAGTCGATCTTATCTCTCCCTGGAGATGTCGATGTTGTAAAAAAGTCGATCCCATCTTTTTCTGAGGATGTCGATGCCGTGTGATTGTTGATTTTATCCTTTTCTGAAGATGTCGAAGTTTGTACAAAAAGTCGATCTCATCTCTCCCTAGAAATGTCGACGTCGTACAAAAGTCGATCCCATCTTTTTCTGAGGATGTCGATGTCATGTGATTGTTGATTCTATCCTTTTCTGAAGATGTCGTAGTTTGTACAAAAAGTCGATCTCATCTCTCCCTGAAAATGTCGACGCCGTACAAAAGTCGATCTCATCTTTTTCTGAGGATGTTGATCTGAATGATTGTGAAATGTCGATCCTGGCCTTCTCTTTTGAAGGTTTCGAATTTCTTGATAAATGTCGACGTCTATCCCCCTTCTGGGAATGTCGATCTGAATTTTCTATGAAATGTTGATGAAGCACAAAATCTGCTACCAGTAGGCTCGCGGGGTTGCGAGGAGGGCCGGAGGATTTGGAGTCCACGACGCACGCTCTACGTCAATGTACCTGCAGAAGGGGAGGGCAATCAGCGACTCTCTTGGGAGTAGGCGATTCGGGCTCCAAGTGTTGCTCTGGTTGGTGTGTGTCAAGTGGGAATCATCTGAGGGTAGAGGTCCCCCAAGGACCCCTTTTATAGGGTCTTGGGGGACATTTCCCCATTCATTAGCGTGGGGCCCAAACCATTAAGGTATCCTATTGAAGGGTGCCTTAATGACGTGGGCCCACCCAAGTAACGGCTGGGAGTCGGTGACTCAGGTGTGGGAATCGCCGATCAAGAGGTTTAATCGCCGACTCCCCATGAGCCCAGTGACAGTCTACCAGAACTGTCCACGAGGCTTAGAGTCAGCAATTCACCCCTGGAGTCGGCGACTTGGTAGTCCCAGTCGGCGACTCCCAGGTGCTGCCTTGAGTACTTGACGTAGACACATCTTCCGAATTCGTGGAACTCTCCGGGGGTCCGGCATAAAGCGACGGAACCCTAGTCCTTGTCGAAGGGCGTTGCTGGGAGTGACTGACGTGATCGGGCATGTCTCTCCAGTCTCCCCCCTGAAGAGAGCATTGCAAAACACCCGTGTACCGCCAGTATCCCCCCCCAAGCAAGGTGATCCGCATCAAGGCGAGAAGCGACAAGATGGGATTGAGTCATTGCGCTCACAGCGACACTAATGGCTCCGCGTGGTTCATGCACTATCAGAATCTAGTTCCAGGCCAATGGAACTACATGTTTATAGTCCTACTCTGATCAAGAGGGACTTTTGCTGTGTGGATTCTGGCCGAAGCGACAGAATGCGTGGATTCACTATTAGAATCTGATTCTAGTCAAAGCAACAGAATGCATGGATTCGTTATCCGAATCGGGTTCTGGCCGAAGCTACAGATCGCGTGGATTCACTATTAGAATCTGATTCTGGCCGAAGCGCGAGAATCTAGTTCACTATCAGAACTGATGTTTATAGTCTACCCTGATCAAGAGCGACTTGGTGTCCGCAACGACGGTTACCCCATAGGCCGAAGCGCAAGATGGGTCGAGATCATTAAGGTCAAAGCGACAAAATGATCTCCAAATGTTCGAAGAACTATTGAAGCCAAAGCGACAACATAATTCTTGGTCTGATTCTGGCCGAAGCGGCAGAATCATGCCTGCAAAACAAAAACAACTTGCAAAACAACTATGTCAGTCTAAAGGATATATTTATTGATTTACTGACCTTGCCGTATGGAGCTGCTTCTCATGCTTCTCCTCCTTATGCTCAATAAATCCTTGATTGATCTGTCCGAAACGACAGATCTATCATGCTCAAAAATGTGACAGCTTCTGGCCGAAACGACAGAAGTGCCGACTCATTATCAGAGTCTGATTCTGACCAAGAATACAGATCCACTATCAGAATCCGATTCTTGCCTCGGATACAGAACCTGCTGACTCACTATCAGAGTCTGGTTCACTATTAGAACCTGGTTCACTATTAGAACCTTTCCTGCAAAAAAGAAAACATCCTGCAAAACAACTAGATCAGTTCGAAAACGCATATATTTATTATTGAACTTAGCGTGTGATCCACCTTTCGTGATGTCCCTCCTTTGCTCAAATTTGTCCTCGGTAAATCTGGCCGAAGCGACAGATTTTACCGTGCTCAACTTTTTTGACGACTTCTGGCCGGAGCGACAGAAGTGTCGGGAGAGCTTATGATGTTCCCCCTGAATTTCGATGACTTCTGGCCTACGCGACAGAAGTGTCGGGAGAGCTTGTGATACTCCCCCACTGAAATGTGATGACTTCTATTGACAGAAGTGTCGGGAGAGTTTGTGATACTCCCCCACTGAAATGTGATGACTTCTATTGACAGAAGTATCGGGAAAGTTTGTGATACTCCCTTTTGAAATTTGACGACTTCTATCCAAATAGACAGAAGCGTCGGGAGAGCTTGTGATACTCCCCCTCGAAATGTGATGACTTCTATCCAAATAGACAAAAGTGTCGGGAGAGCTTTTGATGCTACCCCTCGAAAATTGTGCCCTTGTGACACACAAACTTTTGCGACGAGTGTTTTTCGAAGTATGCGACTGTCGGTGAGCTATCTATTGTTTTTCCTTTGCTAATCTTTCATATAAATTACCCTTTAAACTGTAACTAAGGCCCGAAACTAGATTCAGAAGTCGTAACTTAGCCGCTCTGGACGTAAATTAGACTCTGCTAACCCTATTGCTAGCCACTTTGGGCATAGGCTTGGTCGTACGAATCGTAGCTCAGCCTATGGCTAAATTTACGGATAATTTATACCTCCAGATTAGCGTAGAGTTATTAGAGATAGAGCGGACGACGTATCAGAAATATTCGACACTCGAGGGTTGCCTTGTAATTTGGAACCCTAACGATGGAGAGAGCTTGTGATACTCCCTCCTGAAGTGCGACGACTTCTGACCGAAGCGTCAGAAGTGTCGAGAGAGTTTGTGATACTCCCCCCTTGAATTTCGACGACTTCTGACCGACGCGACAGAAGTGTCGGGAGAGCTTGTGATACTCCCCCTTGAAAACGTGCACTTGGGGCAGTTTTTATTGTTACTTTACCCGGAGTCGGTGACTGGAGGCCACCAGTCGACGATACCTATGGTCTGGGTAACTGCAGGGGGCATTTTTGTTTTTTACCCCTGCGAGTCGGTGACTCCCTCTGTTAGTCGGCGACTCCTAGTGTAACCGTCAGATCTTTTTGGGAGATCCTTGGGATATTTGGAGGATTATTTGTAAAATCTCCAAATAAGGAAATGTATCTCACAGTGCTGTGAGTTTTTGTTCGGAGTCAGCGACTGCCCTGTGGAGTCGGCGACATTGGCGTGATTCGGGGGATTTGGAGATCGATTCCTGATCTCAAATTTTGCAAATTTTGGGTTTTCTGGGGTGTTTTCGCAATTTTCCCAGGGGCTATAAATAGTGGAAAGGTTTTCCCCAAAACCTCACAACACCTTTTGCCTCTTCAATCGCCTAAACTCCCAGATTTTTAAATTGCCGATTCCCAAGTTCTCTACCTTCGAATCGTCGATTCCCATTATGTCTTCCCCCGATTCCCCTTTGTCCCCACTAAAAGAAGCTGAAACGTCAGCCTTTATAGCAGAGCTGACCGCTGAGGGTCTGGATGAGGTGTTGAACACCGTTGACTCGCCGATTCCCTCTCCCAACATAGAGGTTGAGTCGGCGACTCTGGTCGTGCCACCTCATAATATGGAACTGAGTGCCTCTGTGCACGAACTGCTTGGCGCTTCGCTAGTGTCGGCGACTCCCCTTGTGGAGTCGGCGACACAGTGCAAGGCCCTTGTGGTCGTGCGGGAGCCTCTCGAGCTGGGGGAGATTCCCGAGCCCTCTGTGTCGGCGATTCCTGTCGTGGAGTCGGCGACACATGCAGGGCCTGTCAAGGGAAAATCCTTCAAGCGGAGGGGGAAAGGCTCAGCTGCCATCTGGTCGGCGACTGCTGGCCGTGACTCGCCGATTCCTCTCATTGAATCGGCGACTCATGTGCTGGAGTCGGCGACTCCTATGTTGATTGATGACTCTTCTGCGCGTCACACCGCTCTGTTGGTTGTGAACGCGGAAGGTTATATCGTGTCGGGACTGAACCCGCACCAAGGGCCATCTGCCGATGGTCCTTCTTTGAAGAGAAAGCGACGACGCACCACTGGAAAGGGCAAAGTGCATATGCCCGAAGAAGACGAGGGGGTCCCTCTGCCTCTCAATATCAATTTCGAGGAGACATTAATTGTGGACCGTGGTGCTCCCAATCCACGCCGTAGAGCGAGCCGACGCTCTGAAAGAACTCCACCACCTCCCGTGGACTTGGATTCTAGTCGAGATCCGGACCTCGACTTAACTACCTATGTTGGAGCTTTGAACCCATCTGGGTTCGCTCATTGTGAAGTCGTCGCGAATGGCGCACCAAGGTTGCTTCCGATAGGCCGCTCTGGAGATGGCGAATTCGAACAAGTCATGACTCACGCAACCTTGGACGGGTCTGATGGACTGAATCCCCCTTCGACCCTCAACGCGAGCGATGCTCGAGGACTGCTCTTGGGGATTCAGTTATCTGGACACTTGCGATTCTGGATATCACATTATCAACCTATCAATCTGCCACCCCCGGGATTCCAGGCCGTCCCAAGGGTCTACTTCAAGCACTTCTCCGAGCTGCCGATTCCGGAGATTATTAGCGAAGTGCTTCTGATATTTGAAGTGTTCCTGTCGCAGCTCCCGGCGGGATTCTTTGTGTTCCTGCGGGGATTTATGAACATCTGTTGGGGGCTCAACATTGCTGCGACTGCGAGCTTGTTTCTCTATTTTTACAAGCTGACGAATGAGAAGTCTGCATCTGGTCGCGTCGGATTCACGCGACGATACTTTGACAAAAACATCGTCGATGAGTTGCCGACGAACTTTGGATGCAACTGGAGGAGAGAATTTATTTTCATTACTTCTGAATTTCTTCCTGGGAGTCGGGAAGTGTGGAATGATCCCCATCGAGTGCACATGAACGCCTCGATTGGGTTGACCGCGAGGGATATTGAGGCCGCAGACCGAATAGCGCGGACTTTGACTGATTATTCTGTGCCGCGCGGTGTTCCCTTTGTCCTTTGCCAAAGGGAGGACTTCACTTTCGAGGATGTGGAGGAAGCGCACCAACCACCTACTGATAAGGAGCTGGAGGGCGGGAAAAAGCGATCGCTTTTATATCATTATGCCGCTCCTCTTTATATGCGCAAGAGGTTTCGAGAGGGCAAGCTTATCAGACTGAGGAAGAAGAAGACTACTCGTGGCAAGCCTCGCCGGACCTTCGAGCAAGGGTCGAGCTCTCGCTCCTCACCGCCACCTCCTAGAGGTTATGTGCCCTACACTTCTGCTGGGGTGACACTTCCCGATTTCATAGCTGATTCTGAAACTAGGAGGGAAGCGATGTCACTCCTTATGGGTCATCCTGGGACGTGGTGTCGGAGTGAGCTTCTGAAGCATATGAATACCGCTTGTTATATGACACATGCTTGCTATCAAGGCGACTCGATCCATGATGTCGAGAAGATTCAAGAACGATACAACCAGCTCGACACGAAATTCAAGGAGAGCGAGAAGGCCTTGGATAAGCTGAAGAATGTGAAGTCCAGGATGGAGAACCTGTGCGACAATATTCTGCCGAAGAAGGACAAGACGATTGAGTCTAAGCAGAAAGAGATAGATGAATATGTCGCGAAAATATTGGGACTTCGCAAGGATCTGAAGGTTCCTACTGTTGGTCGTGCTCAAGAGGTTGAAGACTTGAAGAGCCAGCTAGCTTGCGAGAGAGGGCACGTAGCCTTGCTTGAGGCTACCATAGCGGATCTGAAGAAGCAAGCTGCCCAACATCAAAGTGAAACAACTGGGCTGAAGGGTGAGCTGGCGAGTGCGGAAGAAGAGATTTTAGCTCTGAAGGATGACAACTCCGCACTCTCTGGAAAAGCTGCAGGATTGGATTTGGATGTGCGCTACCAATCTGACCAGCTTCAAGAGCTCATCTTCTTTGGCCCTTCCGTGTTTCCTGCTCTACCCCCCGACTACATTACAGACATAATGGCATGGGTAGAGCAGCATCCCGAGGAACTGGAGAAGAACAAAGATGCCCTGGACAAAATGAAGGACGAAGCTGCCCAAGACTAGATCTTCTTAGTCCTTAGATATTTTGTATACTTGCTATCATTTGTTTGTAACCTTTTTATCGAACTTAATGAATTAATCGCTTTTGTTTTCTTATTAATTGTTCATTTACTTTACTCTTTTGAATTGTAACTAAGACCCGAAACTAGATTCGCGAGTCGTAATTTAGCCGCTCTGGACGTAAATTAGACTAACCCTATCGCTAGCTACTCTGGGCGTAGACTTGGTCATACGAATCGTAGCTCAGTCTACGGTTAAATTCGCGAAAATAAATTAAACTTTACAACTAATAGAAACTCGTAATATCGATTAAACTAATAAGTTCGAAAAGCAACAAAAATTATCGAAGGATAACCAAAGGATATTGATAAACTTTAAGACTCTAGAATTGTGTTCTAGGTTCCTTACTATGTAGTTCAACTCCAGCTGAGGCGACGGAGCAACTTTTGTCCCATATCAAGGTTGTAACAATGTGATTGGGTGAAATCGTTTAAAAACGATTACTAATCTATTAAGGCCGTAGCGACATGATAGATTCTGGTATGTGTGGTGGGTACTTAGAACCTCTTGTGGTTGGGTTCGCTTGTACCTATCAACTACCTAGGACTCTGCTTTTAGACCCTAATGCGTGGTTGAACTCTGGCCATGATGACAGAGCAACTTTTTGGACTCATATCTAGGCTGAAGTGACCAGATTGGGTTGAATCGTAATGTGTTAAAGACAATTTTAATCTGTTAAGGCAATAGCGACAAAATAGATTCATAGTGTGGGGTGCTAGCTAGAGTCGTAGGTAGATGATAAATCTAAATTTTATTAAAAAATGTAAATTACAACAGTAAAATTTGTAATTTTTAAACTAACATATATAGACTAAGAGGCTCTAACGCGCTTAATACTAAGCGCGATATTGTTGTACGTTGTCCGTGTGCCAGATGCAAGTACTTTTGGGTGACAGCTATTTCCTACTCCTCGTAGTTATGCTAGCCTTTCTGTGGGTCTACCACCAAATAGCATATGGATGGTTTTCCGTGGGTGGTCCTCGCTATTGTCGCTGTCTGGTGAAGGAGAGCGTGGGCGCTTCCCTTTCATGTCAGACTTGCAATCGTTTCGATCTCGGGATCCTTTGAACAGGTTGTCAAGTTCGCCGTTCGAAATTAATTGCTCGACATAAAGCGAGAATTCCCTGCAATAGTCTGTTAGATGGTCGTGGTCCTTGTGGAATTTACAGAATCTTCCACTTTTCTGACGGCGATCCTTGGTTCCAGGGTCCATAGAGCGAGGAGCGGGCATATCCGCTCTGTTCCTCAGTTTTTCAAACAGCTCGCCTTTGCTGATTGTTAGTGGGGTCCGGTTCCTCCAAGGTTGAGGTGGACCCCTTGGCGACTGTTTGATGGATGTTTGATACACCTTGTTATCGTGTTTAGGCTTCCAATCCTTTATGAAGGAATCAGCCGCATCGCTAGCTTATCTGTTCGAGGAGTCATTGTAGCTCTTTCTCTCGAACTTTTGTTTTTTGAAACTAGTGTTCTCAAGTTCCACTAGCTTGTTTTCATTCTGCTCTTCCACCTCAATGAATGACTGAGCTCGTTGGAAGAGGTCGGGTAAGGTCTCCACTTTATGGAGCGTGAGATTCAGGGCCAGAGGGGAATAGGGTACCAGCCCGTTTGTGTACCCCGCAATGGCCAGATTTGGGATTAAGTCGCTTACTTCTGTCATCATTGAAGTGAACTTAATCGTGTAATGCCTTAGAGACAGTTTGTCCTGTCGTAGCGCCAGTAGTGCATTGGTGCTGTATTTGATCCTAATCATCCCCACATGTTGGGCGATGAATTTGAACGCGAGGTCTGCAAAGCTGGAAACTGATCCAGCTGGCAGACCGGAAAACCATCTATAGGCATTGTCCTTAAGAGTGCCGGGAAATGCTCGACAAAGCAGTGCGTTATCAGTGGTTTGCGGTTCCAGAACGCTGAGGTAGAGGTTGGCGTGATCTTGTGGATCACCCGAACCATCGTACGACTCTATTCTGGGTACCCGCCAGGTTGGTGGAAAGGCCACCTTCAAAAGGTCCTCTTGGAAAGAAGCGCTTTTGACTCTTAAGAACTCGATCGGATTGCTGATGACTAGAGTGTCGGCCAGCTTCCGACGGAGGTCCTCTACGAATCGTGTTGTAAGAGTCCTATCAGTGCGACTCTTACTAGGTCCAGCTCTTGATTTTTCTGGCTCTGGACCTTTCTTTTTCTCCGTAGTTGGAGAATTATGAGAAGCCGATTCACACGCTCTCTTGCGGGTGATGGTTCTCTGACTCCTTGCTTTCTCAAGGTTGCTAACTCTTCTTTCAATGTTATCCATGAAGTTAACCAACCTTGCTTCTAGAGCAGGAGAGATGGATGTCCGATGGGGCAGATCAGTTTGAGCATCCTCGAACCTTTCAACTTGTATGTTTGGCTGAGAATGCTCAGTGTGTGCCCCATCGGGTACCACTGAGGATTTACTTTTGTTTCTCAGATGGTAATCGTGCTTTGCCTTTCAGATGTCATAGATGATAAAAGCGAATTCCAACCGGAGCGTAGGTATTGATTGAGCTAACTCGAAAGAAATCAAGTGGAGTCAGCAACTCAGTAGGTGGAGTCGGCGACTGCCTTAGGTTTTTTTTTTATTATTTTCGAGCTGAGTAGAGGCTCGAGAAAAAACCAAGTGGAGTGGGCGATTCACAAGGTTAGTCGGCAATTCACAAGATGGAATCGGCGATACACGATTGTGGAATCGGGGACTACTTTAGGTAGCTTTTCCTTCGAATCTGGTCGTGGACAGCACTCTTAGCTAGCAGAATAACCCGCAATCGGAGACTCACTGAGTGGAGTCGGCGATTGCCTGTGTGAATCGGAGATTCCTTGACACAAAGTCAGTGACTCACCCTAAGGGAATCGAGCTGAACTTTGCGAAGAAAATTTCGCAATTACGACGGGATATCGTAGTTCGATTTCCCACAGACGGCGCCAGCTGATGAAGCACAAAATCTGCTACCAGTAGGCTCGCGGGGTTGCGAGGAGGGCCGGAGGCTTTGGAGTCCACGACGCACGCTCTACGTCAATGTACCTGCAGAAGGGGAGGGGAATCGGCGACTCTCTTGGGAGTAGGCGATTCGGGCTCCAAGTGTTGCTCTGATTGGTGTGTGTCAAGTGGGAATCACCTGAGGGTAGAGGTCCCCCAAGGACCTCTTTTATAGGGTCTTGGGGGACGTTTCCCCATTCATTAGCGTGGGGCCCACCCCATTAAGGTATCCTATTGAAGGGTGCCTTAATGACGTGGGCCTACCCTAGTAACGGCTAGGAGTCGGCGACTCAGGTGTGGGAATCGCCGATCCAGAGGTTCAATCGCCGACTCCCCATGAGCCCAGTGGCAGTCTACCAGAACTGTCCACGAGGCCTAGAGTCAGCGATTCACCCCTGGAGTCGGCGACTTGGTAGTCCCAGTCGGCGACTCTCAGGTGCTACATTGAGTACTTGACGTAGACACTCCTTCCGAATTCGTGGAACTCTCCGGGGGTCCGGCATAAAACGACGGAACCCTAGTCCTTGTCGAAGAGCGTTACTGGGAGTGACTGACGTGATCAGGCATGTCTCACGAAATGTCGATCCTGTCCTTCTCTTTTGAAGGTTTCGAATTCCTTGATAAATGTCGACGTCTATCCCCCTTCTGGGAATGTCGATCCGAATTTTCTATGGAATGTCGATCCTGTCCTTCTCTTTTGAAGGTTTCGAATTCCTTGATAAATGTCGACGTCTATCCCCCTTCTGGGAATGTCGATCTGAATTTTCTATGGAATATCGATCCTCTCCTTCTCTTTTGAAGGTTTCGAATTCCTTGATAAATGTCGACGTCTATCCCCCTTCTGGGAATGTCGATCTGAATAGTGATAGAATGTCGATCCTGTTCTTCTCTTTCGAAGGTTTCGAATTCCATGGTAAATGTCGATGCCTTTGTTCTGAAATGTCAATGCCATTTGGTCGGGTTTTAGGGTTTTTCACGGACTGGGTCGTCTTGGGCCTACCGGGCCCGTGGGCTTTTCGACCCAACGGGTGAACCCGGATGAACAGTGCCCGCGACGGTTCGTCTTCGACTTTCCCCTATAAATAGCGGAAGGGGAGTCATTTGCTTTCCACCTACTTCCTTCGCTCTGAGGCATCGACTTTCTTCGCATCGACTTCCAGTTTCTCCACTTCGACTTCCAGCGTGCGTAAGGCTTCGACTTAAGCCTTGGAGGTGCAACTTTCTGGGGTCCGACTTTTGTCGTCGGGCTCTTCTGAGGTTGCACTGGGTTCGACTTCCTTGAGGTCCGACTTTTCTTAAAGTCGGTCCTTCTTCGAAGTTGTTTCCCTTTGGACTGTGGTCCGACCTTGTGAAGTCTGACTCCTTGTCATCGACTTTCCCAAGTTGGATCCATTTTTACTGAGATAGACTTCCATGGGTTTTAGCCTTTGCTTTCCTGAAGTGATACCCTTGGTTCGACTTCCTGGAGTCCGACTTTTGTTGTCGACTTCCTTGGGTCGGATCTGCTGGAATCGACTTCCTAAGACTTTTGTCTTTTGAAGATCGACTTCCCTGGGATCGACTTCTGAAGTCGACTTCCCTTGTATTAGTGCGATTTCCTGAAGTCTGGATCGACTTTCTCTTGGGATCGACTTTTGTAACCTTAACATAATTAAACTAACTGTTATGTTTTTTGTGCAGGTTGTTATCATGTCTTCTGATAAGAACATTCAGCAAGACCTTCCTCTTAACGAGGAGCGGGCTATTATTGTTAGCCCTCAGGTTGAGACTTCTACTTCCGTGGTTGAGCCTCTAACTGAGCCGCCTTCTTCCTCTGCTGTTGGAAGTAAGCGAAAATTTCTTTCTGCTCGCCGTACACGAAAGTCTGTACCTAGTAAGTTACATTTTTTCTTTTTCGTAACTTACCTTTTATTTGTTTTTTGTTTGTAGGTTCTTCCCATTCTTCCTCCTCGAGTTCGAGTTCCTCTATCTCAGGGTCTTCTTCTTCATCCAGTTCTGGAAGTTCGGGTTCCTCTTCCTGTAGTTCCTCCTCTCCTAAACGGGATGTAGAAGTTGGGGGCACTCCTCCTTCCATTACCGGGACTCCTCTGCCAACTGCCATTGTCTTGGCTCCCATTCCTGAGGATGTCCCTGTTGTTGAGGCCCCCTCCCTGGCTACAGACAATTCTACACAACTTCCTCCCGAAGTTTGTAGTCAGAACCTCCATGTGTTAGAGGACTCATCTCTAGGTTACCCTCCTGAGACAGAGGAGAAATATCCTTTTCCATCTCCTTTTAAGGAGAGAGGCGCCCCATCCTTCTATCAGGAGATGGATGGCTCTTGGCGTCAGTGGTCCGTTCTTTTTCGTAACGATTTTCACGTTGTCCCTATCCTCGACCAGGGCGAGTACGGGACTGGGTATGGTTCTTTTTGCACTGTCTCCCTAACTGACATTCCAGGCTACCCTCTGTCCTCCAACGCGGGCAGATGCTCTAATACCCTTTCCTTAGATGCTGCTCAAAGAATTTTACGGGCGTTAGAGCTTAGAGAGAGAGTGTACTGGGTCTATCCTTCCGAGAATACCGGTAATGTGTCCCCCTATTTCATGTTGGCACTTCACCGTATTTATTTCACTAACTTTCCGATTCTTCTGATTCCTTCCCTAGTTAGTGAGATCCTTTTGTATTCTGGGTTGTGCATCTCTCAAATGGGCGCTGCCTTCTTTTTCTATGTAAGGGGATTCATAAATATTCTTAGGGATGCTGGCATAATTCCAACTGCTCGGCTGTTCTTCTACTTCTTTTCCTTTCAAAATCCGAAGAAGGGCAGCCCTTTCATTGCATGTGCCAGCCGTGCCTCTAATGTTCAACACTCTGCTCTTTTGAAAGATCCCCCGACTAGGCGGAACAAGAGCGAGTTTATTTTTGTGGATTGCAGGCTATGTCCCGGTAGCCGACTTCTTCCTACATCCAATAGTGACCGTAGGCCTACTCCCCGTCCTGTTTTGACCTCGGACGAGGGAGCTCTTGTACAAAGACTGGCCTTTCTTCACCCCATCGCTGTGCCTGTCGGTCACGCGATAGATGATAACTTCAACTGACAAGGTTCTCCTTTGTTTTTTAATTTTTCTATTTATGTGCATTTTTACTAACTCTGTTCTTTATTTCTCGCAGATTTTTATATGCACAATCCTGGAGGTGTCCCTGAACGCGTGGGACAGAATGAAACGGGCACAAAGGTCTACGCACCTGCCTCCAAGCCTTCTGACGCCCGACACCTGAGGCGTCATGCACATGAACATGCTTACCGGGCTGGTTCCCCTCCTCCTGCCGGTGAGGGCCAAGTTAACGAAGAGGAGGCAGCCATGGAGACTCCCCCTGCTCAGTCTGCTGCAGCTAGACTTGCTTCCTTCTTCCGTTCGCCGGAAGAAGAGCGGGAAAGAAATGCTGGGAAGGGAGTCCAGCCGGAGGGATCGGAGGGAAGACAGAGCCGATCTGATAAGAGGAAGACCCCTCCACCCAGAACTGACCCCTCTCCTCCGAAGAAAGCGAGGAGACACTCCCCTAGGCGACGAACTCCTCCTCGACGGAGGTATCATGTTGATATCCGTATGTCTCTACCCGGGAGACTCAGATGCCGGGGTACCGAGGTTCCCATCCTCATAATTATGGGACCAAGTTTTTGTCCACTGCTGATACGGATGCGACTCGAGCTACGCTGCGGGCTATCTCTAATTATCCGATGGATCGACTTGTCGTGGAAGTCGGACAGAATTTGAGCAACGTAAGTGCTTTTGTTTTCATTTTTATAATGAGCCTGTTCTTACTTACTTCTTTTTTACAGCTCGTCCATCTGTTTCAAGGTCGCTTCTCTTCTTTGTCTCGTCTCCGTGATTATCAATCTCTAGATGATGAGCTGAAGAAAGTGAAGCGTAGGTGTAAGGACTTGGATGCTGAAGTTGAGCAGAAGGTTTCGGACGCCTCTGCCCTTTCTTCAACTAACAAGAAATTGGCTGAGGATTGGGCTGCTCAGAAGAAACTTTTAACTGACAAGAGACAAGAACTCTCCAAGGTCCGTGGGGAGTTGGGGGCCGCGCAGATGGAGCGTGATACCGCGCGAGCCAAGGTCGTATTGAAAGAGGCTATGGTTGATGGGATCATCAAGCAATATGAAGCAACTGAAGATACCCTTCGTTCAGTCCTGGATCAAAATGCCGTTTTCCTTATACGACTGGATGAAGGGGAAAAGGAAAAGCGTGACCGTGATGCCAAGATCAAGCAATTAACAGATGCCTTGGCCAAACAAACTAAGGAAAACCGGAGGCAGGCTGAGGGGCTCCAAAATATGATCGAGCATATGAGCCAAATCCGAACTGAGTTTCTCGCTAACGTGCGAGATTATAATGATCTGGTGGATTTGGGTCCTCATGTGTGCCCCGGTTTCGAAGCTGAAAATGTTCATTGCTGGGCCCGCAAATACCCGAAAGAAGCTACCGAGATCCGGGACCGGGCACTAGCGGAAGATGAAGATGAAGGGGAAGAAGTTTCGGGAGAAGATGCTGCCATTGATAAAGACTTCTCTATTGAAGATCAAGATAACAATGACGCAGCGGATTCTACCAAAGGCTCTTCCCTTTCTCCTAGTAATAAATAAGCCTTCATCTCCTCCCCCTATTTTGTAACCTGTACTTTTTACATTCCTTTGTGCTTTTATTGAATATCAATATATATGGAATGTTTTGGTTTTGGTTCTGATTATTAATTGTTAACTAAGCAATATATTAGTTAAGTAGTTCAAACAATTACAACGAGTGACATATAACCCTACTTAATTGTTAAAAATACAACTGTAGGTTATCTGTGTGCCAAGTGTTAGGAATGCATGTTCCATCTTCCCGTTTTAACTTGTACGTGCCTGGTCGGAGTTCTTCCTCCACCACATATGGTCCTTCCCAGTTTGCGCCTAGTTTGCCTTTAGAGCAGTCCTTTCTGCCGACACTTGCTCTTCTTCATACTAGGCTTTCTTTTCTTATCGCTTTATCCTTGACATTTTTATCGTGATATCTAGCGATACTTTATTTGTAGGCTGCATTCTTTGCCTGTGCGTTATCCCTTAGCTTATCTACCAAGTCTGAAGTTGTTGCGCATGATCTCATGTTTTCTTCCATGTCATAGGTTAACACTCTGACTGTTGGTATGCTTAGCTTTGTCGGGATTAGTGCTTCCATTCCGTATGCTAGTGAGAACGGGGTTTCCCCGGTGGGTGTCTTATCAGTGGTTCTATACGCCCACAGGATCTCTGGTAGTAGATCTGCCCACGAACCTTTGTCCTGTTCGACCTTTTTCTTCAATCCCTGAACCATGGCTCTGTTTGTGACTTCTACTTGCCCATTACCCTGTGGTCTGTATACCGATGAAAAGTGGATTCTAGTGCCCATGTTCTCGCACAATCTTGTAAACTCCCCACCGGTAAACTGTGTCCCATTATCTGTCACTATATGCGTTGGAACATCGAATCTGCACATTACGCACTTGAAGACAAACTTTGTTGCTGCTCCTTGAGTTATTTTGGGTACGGCTAGCGCCTCGACCCATTTTGTGAAGTAGTCGACAACCACCGATATAAATTTAGCCTGGCCTGTCGATACTGGAAATGGTCCCACCATGTCTACATTGCGAATGGGATGGGGCTTTCTACCCCTGTTAGTTGAGTTGCGGGATTTCTCTGTATGCTTTTGTGAATCTGGCAGGCCTTGCACTTTCTTGCAAGTAGGATTGCCTCTTTCTTTAGTTTGGGCCAGAAGTACCTCTGCTCTATTATTCTTAGAGACCTTCCCCCTTGATGTATTTCACATACCCCCTGATGTATCCTTTCTATAATGAATTGCCCTTTATTTGCTGAGACCTTTTCATTAGAGGTCTATCGTAGGGTTTCTTATACAAAATGTCACTAATTAGGCAGACTCTTGGAATGCGTGTTTATAATTTACGCCTTTTATTCCTGTTCTTTGGGAGTTTCTGCCCTTCAATGTATTCTATTAAGGGTTTTCTCCAGTCTTCTGCCTGTATCATGATTGGACTGCACAGAGGTGTAGACGTTGAGTCAACTAGTGTCTCTCTCTGCCCCCCCTTGAGGGCATTAGCTGAGTTGTTTTGACCCCTTGGAATTTGTTCTACCTCCCACACGAACGCCGCAAAGGTGAACACGGTTAGTTCTTCCGCCTTATAGTATGTTATTGTCTATTTTATTTAGACTTAAGTTATCCCTGATGTCCACCTTATCAATAGTGGATCTTTGTGTGGGTTGGATCTTCCACAGAGAAGCTTATTCCTTCCCTCGCTCGTGTATTAACTTTTGCGAGTACTTTCGGCTTTCTCCTACCGATCCTCCGCCGAAGATTCAATTTATTACCCTTCTCTTGTGCTCAGTATTTGTTCCTCCTTGTTCGGGCCTCTTTTGTTACAGTGTTTAATTCTTCTGGTTGAGGAAACCTTATTTTTCCCTTTTCTTTGCTGTAGATTTTCTCCTTTGGAGTGCTGAAAATCGTGAATCCCAAGTCTTCATACCTTGGGTATTTTGGTTTTCTAAACTCCTCAGATGTCTGGTAGACCTTTCCATCGTGTTTTCGTCTCCAGGATGGTTCTCCTTTTTCAAATTTTTGGAATTTCTTCTTTGGTCCTTCATATGCCTTTTGGTTGCTTATGACACCTCTTTCTTTTTTTTTATCATACTCTTCAGAATTTATGTATTTCTGGGCCTTTGTTAGCAGGTCTTCCATGCATTTTACATTACTAACATTTAGCTTTATTGCTAATGGTGTGTTCATGTCTAGCCCCTTTGAGTATGCGCAGATTGCAATTGTTGTGTTCAAGTCGGAGATTTTCTGCATGGCTTCTGTGAATTTAGTTGTGTAATTCCGAAGCGTATCTCCACTCTATTTGATTGCAAATAATGACTCTGTGCCCTTTCTGACCCTTGTGTTTCCACAATGCTGGGCAATGAATTTCTTCTTCAAGTCTTCAAAACTTGTTATGCTCCCTGGTTGTAGTTCGACGAACCATCTATATGTAAGCCCTTTTAATGTTCCCGGGAATGCTCTGCACAGGATGTCATCTCTTGCTGTGGCCCATTGCATTGCTCCTACGAACATATTTATATGGTCTACTGGGTCCATCTTCCCATCATAGATTTGTAGCCTGGGTAACTTGAATTTCAGAGGTGCTGGTTTTACCATCAGCGATTTATGTAAGGCATCCATACCCACTAGCCAGTTCGGGAGTTCGCCTCCTTCTGTGTCTCCCGTGCTTTCTTCGTATACGGATTTTTTAGGAGGAGATTTAGGTTGCTCCTCTGGCTTGCGGGGTGGCAGTGTGCTGGAGTGTGCTGCCTTATGGCTTGACACCTCCTGTTGTGCCTTATCCTTTTGAGGTTTGAGCCTTTGAGTGAAATATTGATGCCTTGGACTTCTCAATATTTTCTAGTTTTTTACTCATTTTTGCTATGGTTTCCTTCATTTTCTCCAGCTCCTCTATGGGCATTTTTACGAATCCGTGAGTGGTTTCTGATGCCGAAGCCCTTGCTTCCTTGTTGCTCACAGGTTTTTCCTTCTGAGGTGGTTCTTTAGAAGGTTTTTCCTTCTCAGCAAGGAGTCGGATGGCCTCAGCTATTGCCTGTACTGTGATGTTTAAATTCTCCCCTCCTGCTGATGCTTGGGGGGTTTGCTCGGGTTCAGCCTCGGGTCCCGTGGGAGTCCTTTTATTTTTATTGCCGTTGGGCGGTCGACCCACTGGCCTTTTAGTTTTTGAGTTGCCAGGCTGTTGCTCAGGCGCCTCCTCAGAATTTGCTCCTCCTTGGGAAGTACTTCGTGTTACCACCATCCTGAAGTGTACTTGGGAAACTCCTTGGAAGTTGCAGCCTGAAAGCGTTCGACTTTTTGCTTGGAGAAAAGAAAAGTCGATCTTCCAAAAAGTCGTTCCCTTGTGCACTTGGAGGATTCCTTGGAAGTCGTAGCCTTAAAGCGTAACTCCTTGAGGAATCGACTTTTTCCCTTGGAAGAAAAAAGTCGATCTTCTGAAAAGTCGATCCCTTGCTGGCTGATTTTCTCACAAGACTCCCTAGCTGGCGACTTGGAAAAAAGTCGATCCCTTTTTTCGAAAAAGTTGAGGAGCTTTTGTCGTGAGTATCTTTGAATCACAGACGGCGCCAACTTATGGGGATGAAACCCGACCAGTACTCCAAGACGTGCAAGCAAGCGCCAAGCGGGGAACTCCGCGGGAAACCGGACCGGAAGTCAAGTGCGCAGAGCTCTGCTTCGCTAGGATTCCTTTTGCTCCAAATGACCTGCCTTTAATGAGTGGGGATACCTCATATTTATAGGGGTTCTTATGGGGGTAATCTGGTCATTTGGGAGTAACCGCCTAACTGCCTAACTGATCAGATCGAGGCTCAATATCGACTTTCCAGAGATCGACTTTCTATGGATCGACTTTCCTGGGGATCGACTTTATTCAGAAGTCGATCCCAGGGAAGTCGATCCTCAGGAAAGTCGATCTTCCTAGGATTCGACTTGGGACCTCCCCAACCCTAGAATAGGTACTTTAACTCATCTTAGGCTATCCGGACTTCTAATTGCTGGTAGGTTGTGACCGGGTTCGGGATACTGTATCACCAAGTTACAATGCCATCCTGGGGTGAACTGAAGTTCCCGATATGCGCGGGCGTGTGCACAGTGACGGAGTCCCAAAAGAAGGTCCGCGAATGTTACTTCAACTCGGTGGGAGGGGGTAATGACATCCGGGGAAGGGTTACCACACACACTCCGAAAGGACACGCCGAAGCTGAGGCCCGAACCGCCTTGGGACAACTCAGCGACTGGAGAATCACCCAAATAGGTAGGGAAAGCAACGGGGAGGCCGATACGCTGGCCAAATTTGGAGCAGCCTCGGGGAGGAAGGAAGGTAGGTGGGTCCGAATAGAGAACCAGGAACACTCCACAGGGGCCGGAGGAGTCGGCAGCCTGGCCTGTGCACTAATAACAGCAGGGGATTGAAGGACACCGATATAGAAGTTCTTCGAAACAGGCGAGGGACCGAGTGACCCAATGGAGGCAAGGAAGCTAAGGAATAGAGCAGCATGGTTCGTGGCGACTCGGGGAAAACTATACCTCCGGTCAGCCACGAAGGAGGCCCCGCTCCGACTATGCGTTTCCCGCGAGGACGGTCGGATGATCGCACGGAGCGTCCACAAGGGAGCAAGTGGCGCCCACCAAGGCGGCCAGACCCTGGAAAAGCAGGTGGCCAGGCAGGGCTACTACTGGCCAGAGTCGATAAAAGACTCTGAGGGGTTAGTGAAAAGGTGCGACAAGTGCCAAAGGCACTCAAACGTCCAGAGGCGACCGTCCACCACGATAAAGGCAGTAACTACGCCCGTCCCGTTCACGCGATGGGGCATCGACATCGTCGGCCCTTTTTCTCCGGCATCACGGGGGAGGAAATTCCTTTTCGTGGCGGTGGACTATTTCACCAAGTGGGCAGAGGCGGAGGCTACAAACGCGATCAAGGAGCAAAATGTAGTCAACTTCGTGTTCAGAAGCATCATCTGCCGATTCGGAGTCCCGATCAAGATAATGACGGATAACGGGACGCAGTTCACGGGGAAGAAGCTAAACGGGATTCTGCGAGGACTGCGAGATCAAGCTGCGCTTCGTCCGGTCTACCACCCGCAGTTGAATGGGCAAGTGGAGGTCACCAACCGCACGATCGTGTCCATCCTGAAAAGGAAGGTGGGAGAACACACAGGGATTTGGGCGGGAAAAGTCCCAGAGACCATGTGGGCCTATCAAACAACGATTCGGACACCGACTTGCCAGACACCGTTCACGCTCGCTTTCGGAATCGAGGCAGTAGCCCCCGCGGAGCAGGTTTGGCCGACGGCCAGGATAGACCAATTCTAGCCGGAGGCAAACGACAAGGTACTTCTCCTGGCCTGAGAACATGTGGAAGATAAAAGAGAGGATGCCGCCGTCAGGGACCTTGCGTATAAACGAAGGATGGCCAGATACTACAACGAAAGAGTAGCAGAGAAGAACTTGGCGTCGGGCGACCTGGTCTTAAGGAACGCCAAAGTGACGGGTGTGGATCAAACAAAGGGAAAACTGTCGCCAAGATGGGAGGGCCCGTATGTGATAATGGACGAGGTTCGGCTCGGGATCTTCCGCCTGGGGTACGAAGACGGCCAGCCCATAGAAAAAACCTGGTACGCGGACAACCTAGAAAAATACAAGCGATAGGCAGTAAGGAGGCAAGGAAACAAATGGGGCAAGCCCCTTGTATATATTATCCCTCGTGTTTTTCTTCCTCTCCTACCATGGGCACGGTCAGGCAGCACCTCGAAGAGAGCCTTCCGAGGGGTCCCGCGAGATGCAATCAAGACGAGGTTCCGGTCGCATGACATCGGGTACACGTGGAACCAGTTGAAAAATAGGGACACGGTGGGCTCAAGTCCGCAAGCAGTGCAAAGAGAGGAGAATAAAAGTATGCGCTCGTCGGTACCTGGCGGAAACTGCGAGAGTGACACCCGACAGTGATTGAATAGGTCCTGGAAGAATGGAGAAGCGGCAGAGTCAGACCAATGTCAACGTAGGGAACGTAAACCGCAACGTGCCCGGGAGGAAGATGGGAGGTGACAAGGTTCTCAGCCAGCTTGTACTTTGCAAGGTCCTTGTACTTGTACATACTCTTTAAAGCCTCAACACAGGCAGAGGCAGTAGCTCTCGATGGCGGATTCTTGGAATCAGGAGGGGGGATAGAAGCTAGGGGAACCAAATCGTCAACCGCAAGGTCAGGAGAGACTGGGGAGTAGGCCATTACAACCCTGCAAGAAGATCGTCAAGTTCAAGTAGAGCGGGAAAGAGGGGAGGTAAAAAAGGAAAGTAATTGGGGTAGAAGAAGGCAGTAAATATTTATAAGGAAGGGGGGTGATGAAGCACTGAATCTGCTACCAGGGCTCGCGGTGGTGCGAGGTTGATGCCGGAGGCTTTGGAGTCCACGACGCACGCTCTACGTCAAATACCTGCAAGTGGAAACTACGCGATTCTAATGAGACTCGCCGAGTTTCGTAGTGGTGCTCTGGTGTGAGAGTGGAACTTGACTCCTGCCTTTGAGTGTCCCCTTGGGACCCTTTTTATAGGGTCTCGGAGGGCGTACTCAACGGCGGAGATCGCGCCTGTGGTCATATATGGTAACATTTATGACGTTGGCTGCCGCTGAGTAACGGTCGTAAGTCGCCGATTCAGGTATGGAAGTCGCCTAGTTAAGGGCTAACTCGGCGAGTTTCTAGGGCCAAGATGTGCAGTCTATCATACTGCCGATCTTGCCTTAACTCGGCGAGTTATCCTGTATGTCGGCGACTTGGTAGTCCAATCGGGCGACTTTACGGGCTAACTCGGCGATCTGGACGATGAACATGTTCCGCACCGTGGGAGCTCTCCGGGGATCCTGCCATAGCGACGTAGCCCTAGTCCTTGTTAAGAGGCGTTGATGGGTAGTGACTGGTGTAATCAGGCATGTCTCACCATTACTCCCCCCTGAAGAGAGCACAAGAAACATGGTGTATCACCAGTACCCCCCCCGTCAATCAAGGTTCAAAGTGTGTGATCCAGCACCAAGGCCAAAGCGACAAGATGAGATCGAATCATCCGCCCACAGTGACGTAATGATTCAGAATCCATAGGCCAAAGCGTCAAGAATGGATCGAGTTCCAGGCCACGGTAACTCATGTTTATAGTCCTTCCCTGATCAGGGGTGACTGCACTGTGTTATCGAGGTCGAAGCGACAAGATAAATTCCGGCCAAAGCGACGGAATCGATTAAGGCTATTTAGCGACAGAATCGGGTTCTTGCCAGAGCGATAGAACCAAGTTCTAGCCGAATCGATAGAACTAATGTTTATAGTCCACTCTGATCAAGAGCGACTTAAAGTCCGCAACGACGGCCCCCTTCAAAGCTTTTTAGCAACAAGATGGGTTGAGATCGTTAAGTCCAAAGCGAAAGAACGATCTCTAGTGTATCAAGGCAGAATGCGACAAGATACTTGGACTCGCTATTAGAGTCTTATTCTGGCCAAAGCGACCGAATAATACCTGCAAAAAAGAAAACATCCTGCAAAACAACAAAAGAAAACATCCTACAAAACACCTAGATCAGTCTAAAAACGCATATGATTATTGACCGATTTTACCTCTAGCGATATTCTTTCTTTACTTTGATCAATCCTCGGTCAATATGGCCGAAGCGACAGACTGACCGTGCTCCTGTGTGATGACTTTTGGCCAGAGCGACAGAAGTGTCGGGAGAGCTTGTGATACTCCCCCCTGAGTTTTGACAATTTCCGTCCGTAGCGACAGAAAAGTCGAGAGAGCTTGTGATACTCCCCCCTGAAGTTTGACGATCTCTAGCCAAAGCGATAGAAATGTCGGGAGAGCTTGTGATACTCCCCCCTGAAGTTTGACGATCTCTAGCCAAAGCGATAGAAATGTCGGGAGAGCTTATGATACTCCCCTCCGAATTTTGACAATTTCCGGACGGAGCGACAGAAAAGTCGAGAGAGTTTGTGATACTCCCCCCTGAAGTTTGACGATCTCTAACCAAAGCGATAGAAATGTCGGGAGAGCTTGTGATACTCCCTCCTGAAGTTTGACGATCTCTAGCCAAAGCGATAGAAATGTCGGGAGAGCTTGTGATACTCCCCCCGAATTTTGACAATTTCCGGCCGGAGCGACAGAAAAGTCGAGAGAGTTTGTGATACTCCCTCCTGAAGTTTGACGATCTCTAGCCAAAGCGATAGAAATGTCGGGAGAGCTTGTGATAATCCCCCCTGAAATTTGACGATCTCTAGCCAAAGCGATAGAAATGTCGGGAGAGCTTGTGATACTCCCCCCTGAAGTTGCGAAAGGGGGCTTGTGATTTTCCCCCTAAGATACTATATAATGTCCTTAGTCGGCGACTTAAGGTGTTAACTCGCCGACTTAGCATTGGGGTTGTTTTGTGAGAAACTTAGAGGTTTCCTGAAGGGAGTTGTGATATTCCCCCTTAAAATATGACGATTTCTGGCCGGAGCGACAGAAAGTCGGGAGAGCTTGTGATACTCCCCCTCGGAATTTGACAATTTCCGGCCGGAGCGACAGAAAAGTCGGGAGAGCTTGTGATACTCCCCTTTGAAACCTGCATAAAAATATGTTCTGGCAGAAGTGGTAGGAGTGTCGGAGAGAGTTTGTGATAATCCCCCCGAATTGTGACAACTTCTGGCCGAAGCGACAGAAGTGTCGTGGAGAGTTTGTGATACTCCCCTTGAAATGAAACGTCTTCTAGCCAAAACGACAGAAGTGTTGATGAGAATTTATGATACTCTCCTCCAAAGATGGGCGAGACGGCTTCCGGCTAGAGTGACAGAAGCGTCGGAGAGAGTTTGTGATACCCCCCCTGAAATCGTGCCGTTGTGACAGATTGTAGAGTTATGCTTTGGATGTTTGTGCCCGAGGCGATAGAATTATTGAGGAGAGCTTATGATACTCCCCTCGAAAATCATGTCAACCCGACAACTTTTAAAATATTGGTGTAACGAAGGTATTGGAGGGAGCTTGTGATACTCCCCCCGAGAATCATGTCGTCGTGACATATGAAATGCAATCTTTCTACTTTGATTATCAATGAACTACCTTCTGTCTTTTCTTTGCCAATCTTCCATATAAATCACCTTTAAATTGTAACCTAGGCTCGAAACTAGATTCACAAGCCGTAACTTAGCCACTCTGGACGTAAGTTAGACTCTGCTAACCCTCGCTTAGCCACTTTGGATGTAAGCTTGGTTGTACGAATCGTAGTTCAGTCGTCAGTTAAATTAGCGGATAATTTATATCTCCAAGTTGACGCAGAGTTGCAAAGAATAGTACCGATAAACCAAAAATTAAGATGCACAATATTATTTGGAATCGTAGGGTTGAATCCGCAATTTAGGACTACAATTCTATATTTGAACCCCGGTGTTTTAGCCAAGCTCCAGCCATAGCGATAGAGTGACTCTCGATCCTCATCAAGGCCATGGCGACAAGATGGGATATGATCATTAAGGCCACAGCGACAAAATTAACACCAGGGTACCATTAATTGTAGTCGCAAATATTTAGAATCTCATGGTTTGATTCGTAAATTGGAGTCGTAATTTAGATTCTTAAGTCGCACCTTGGACTTGTAAATCGTAAACTTGACTTGAAATCGTAATTTAGACTCTTTGTCGTAAATTAGATTTTGTAATCATCACTTAGACTCGTGGGTCGTAAGCTAGATCTGAGTAACGGGTGTTATCCGGCCAAAGTGACGGATTGATTCCTATGAAATTATCCCTTGTAGGTTTGCTGTATTAATCCTAGAACCGTAACGTAGGCTCGAAACTGGACTCGCATATCGTAATTTAGACTCTTTGTCGTAAATTAGATTTTGAAAGAGAACTTAGATCCATAAATATTTGGAATCTTAGGATTTGATTCGCAAATATTCGTGAGAGTCGTAATTTAGATTCTTAAGTCGTATTTTGACTCGTAAATCGTAAACTAGACTTGTAATCGTAATTTAGACTCTTTGTCGTAAATTAGATTTCGTAACTATCATCTTGACTCGTGGGTCGAGCAGATGATAGATAAGGTCGAAGCGACGGATGTCATCCAGCCGAAGCGATGGGTGATTAATCCGTCTGAAGTGATGAATGATTATTTTAAATGTTGCATACATATCGCATAATACCTTCATCTACTTAGAATAAAATCGTTGTTAGATTGCGACAACCAATAGAACAATAGAAGCGACAACCAAAAGAGTAGATGAGTTCTTTTGATGTTTGGTTGCCACTGAGTTTGGGCAATCCTATCTTTCTTCTGACAGATAATAGTTACCCACTATTAGCGTGACACACTTGATTGTGAGTGTGAACTGTGGCTTTGGTTGCCATCACTGTCATAGGATTGAGAGCGTAAGCTATGGCTTTGGTGGCCATAACTGTTACCAGACTGAGAGTGTGAGTTACGACTTTGGTGGCCATAACTGTTACCAGACTGAGAGTGTGAGTTATGACTTTGGTGGCCATAACTGCTACTGGATTTAGGGTGTGAGCTATGACTCTGGTGGTCATAACTGCTACCCGGAGACTCCTCGCTGTATCGAAGAAGACTAGTCGAGGTTTCGGATTGGGAACTTGTATCCTCGTATGTGTCTTCTTTAGCATAGCGAGGTTTGTTCGGGCTGGACGGCTCGAGTTCGTCCAGCTTGTCATTGTTCTCCTCTTCTATCTCAATATACGATTGAGCTCGTTGGAAGAGGTCAGGCAGGGTCTCCACTTTATGGAGCATCAGATTCCGGACCAAAGGGGAGAAAGGTACCAACCCTCTCACGTATCCTGCTATGGGCAGACTTGGGATTAGATCGTTCACTTCTGTCATTATCGAAGTGAACTTAATCGTGTAATTCCTCAGAGACAGCTTGTTCTGTCGTAGTGCCAGTAGTGCGTTGGCACTGTGTTTTATTCTGATCATCCCCACATGCTGGGCGATAAACTTTGAAGAGAGGTCCGTGAAACTGGAAACTGAGCCAGCCGGCAGGCCGGAAAACCACCGATATGCGTTGCCTTTCAGAGTGCCTGGGAAGGCCCGACACAACAACCCGTTATCGGTAGTTTGCGGCTCCAAGATATTCAGGTAGAGGTTAACATGATCCTCAGGATCTGTCGTTCCATCGTACGAGTCTATCTTGGGACACCGCCAAGATTGCGGAAAAGGTTTTCTCAGGAGGTCCCTATGAAAGGGTGCCCTTCCTATTCTGAGAAGATCATGTGGGTCCCTTAGGTCATGATTGTCTTTACGAAGCATTTCCTTGATTACCCTATTCATGAGTGTGGCATCGTAATCCGCACGAGTCGTGGAACTCGAAGGTACACCCGAGTGATGTACTGCGGACCTGTGGTGAGAACCGAGATGCTTGTGTCTCTTTGTTTCACCGTGGTTGTCTCCCATAGGAGAGTGATGCGAGTTGGATTTGGATTGCCCTGAAATTGCAGGACTCTTTCCCTTGAGCTCTCGAAGCTCCTTGGATATCCTTGATTCGGACCGATGATGCGTACTTAAGTTTGTCTTCCTCAAATGTGGGTTAGACTTGCTTGTCGTACATCTAATGGTGGTCCGGCTCCTTGAAGCCTCTCCTGTGTTGTCGGAGTTGGGTTCACACCCCCATTTAGTGTGAGTGGTGAGGACACCTCATGTGTAGGTGATGGTGCATTAGAGGTTGGTACAGTACGAGGACCAACCCCTCTGCCAGAAGCTCCTACCTCTGTAGCAGTGGCGAGAGCTTTATGATCCTTAGTAAAAGGAGCCATAAATGGGATGGTTGCTTCTATCGGGTCGAAGCAACAGACTACGAGCGGAAGTTCTTCCGAAGTGTCGGAAGCTATGGGTAGGTACCTGCCCCCCCGGGTATCACAAAACAGGGAAAATTTCGTATAATATTTCTTTCCAGTTTTGTGACCCCCTTGAGCAGTGATACTAGTCCCCAAAGTTTGAAATCTGCAAAAAATATCGAAATTTTTTTTGCAGTTTTTTGGCAGGAAATTGTGCCGCCGGAGGTGGTTTTTGGGATGCCTCTTTAGACCTATCCCAGAAAAGATTCCTGGCACTCTTTGGAAATTCTGCTCTTTGGTACTCGTAGAGAAAACTTTTTTCACATGATATGTGGTCTTAGAATCTCAAAATCAGATCTGGGTATTCCGGAGGTGGACCGACGAAATCACTGGAGGTGAAAAAAGCCGAAAATCCCCATACTTTTTTTTTTACCGAAACGACGAGGTGAATCCGACCGTGGCGATGGATTTTCGTTTCGGTAAAAGAGCTGGGCTATGAGTGGTCTTATTCAGCCAAAGCGATGAATGAAGACAATGATCGAATGGACGAGTTTGCCCCAAGATAGGCGAGTTTGCCCCTTGATAGGCGAGCTTGCCCAAGATAGGCGATTTTTGCTTGGGAAAAATTGAACCTATGCGAAGACGTAAGTTCCAGAGCAAAGGATGACTTGACCGAGCTTGTTCAAAAAACAAAGAAATAAGTCGGCGAGTTAGGGGAAAACTCGGCGACTTTAGATTTCGAGGTGTTTTTCGAACAAAGTCGTGGACAGTACTCTTAGCTAGCAGACGATATTCCGGATCGGGCGATTCTCAAGGCTATGTCGGCGATTTAAGAATAAATCGGACCCGAGCCGTGAGCCGAGAATCGACTATCGATCTAAATCGGCGACTAAGTTGACAAAGTCGGCGAACTCTCGGGGAGAGCTCGAGCCGGACTTAGCAAAAAAAATCGCGATTACGACGGGATACCGGTGGTTCGGTAGTCCCACAGACGGCGCCAGCTGATGAAGCACTGAATCTGCTACCAGGACTCGCGGTGGTCCGAGGTTGATGCCGGAGGCTTTGGAGTCCACGACGCACGCTCTACGTCAAATACCTGCAAGTGGAAACTAGGCGATTCTAATGAGACTCGCCGAGTTTCGTAGTGGTGCTCTGGTGTGAGAGTGGAACTTGACTTCTGCCTTTGAGTGTCCCCTTGGGACCCTTTTTATAGGGTCTCGGAGGGCGCACTCAACGGCGGAGATCGCGCCTATGGTTATATATGGTAACATTTATGACGTTGGCTGCCGCCGAGTAACGGTCGTAAGTCGCCGATTCAGGTATGGAAGTCGCCTAGTTAAGGGCTAACTCGGCGAGTTTCTAGGGCTAAGATGTGCAGTCTACCATACTGCCGATCTTGCCTTAACTCGACGAGTTATCCTGTATGTCGGCGACTTGGTAGTCCAATCGGGCGACTTTACGGGCTAACTCGACGATCTGGACGATGAACATGTTCCGCACCGTGGGAGCTCTCCGGGGGTCCTGCCATAGCGACGGAGCCCTAGTCCTTGTTGAGAGACGTTGATGGGTAGTGACTGGTGTAATCAGGCATGTCTCACCAGGGGGCACAGAAGACGAAGAGTCGCGGATACCTGACCTCGTCGGAGGGAGGGGGCCCAGGAGAGCGGCCCAACAGAGCAGAACAGAGCCGGAAGTCGAAGAGGGAAGGTAGCGAGCCACGAGGCCGGCAAATGGGAGCCGAATCCCATCCGGGCGAAACCCTGGGCGGGGAACCGGCATGACTAGTGGAGGGCCGAGGAGCCGGTGAGGCGTCACGCGGGGGTCCGAGGAACAGCGGGGCGTCGTCTGGGGGCCGAAGGGTGTCGGTGGGCGACCGAAGTTCGAGCAGGATGCGGGCCAGATCGATGGCAGGCGGTGAGGGTAAATCAATAGCACAAACAGAGGCACGAAAGGGAAAAAGACGTTCAAAATTTTAAAAAAAGAGGGCGCAATGTTTCATTAGAGTATTACGTGATAAGTTTCTATTACAGGCTCGGAGGCACTACAAAATTACAACAAAAGCAACAAGATGGCCCAAGCTACAAAACAGGAAAGAAAGCAAAACATGCACTAAAGAAAAAGCGAAACGACGCCAGGAAGCAAGTCGGGGGAACCACACGACCTCCCTCCAAGGGATGCTCAAGGCAACACAAGGAGGAGAGGGGAGGAGGTATCCCCATACGGCGCACCTGTAGGGTCAAACAGACCCATGACCCATGCGGCTCGGGCCGAAGCAGCCCCCGAACCCGACGCGAGTGGAGGCCTAGCGGCCCGACTTCGGCGGCCTCGACAGGAAGTGCCGCAAATCAATAGCTGGGAGAGACGAGGACCCACGTGAGCCGCGACAACCTCGACAGCGCCGCCGCCGACCCCCACCAGCAACAGAGGCAGCGGAGGTCGAACCACGCAAGGAATAGCAGAAGCCGGACGTGGTAGAGGCAGCAACAGCAGGGGAAACCGGGGCCCCAGATGAAGAAGAAGCGTCGGCCTGGCAAAGTTGCGCGAGGCGACGATGGTTGTCGATCAAGACAGAATTAAGCCGCTGGCTCTCCGACACAGCAACAGAATGAAAGGAACCAGCAGGCATCGGCAAGCACTCGGTCCAAGCGGAGTGCTGGAGCTTCACCTCACGACCAAACTCTTCCAGCAGATCTTGGACGACCATCGGATTTTTTTTTCTGGTCATCAAAAGAAGAGGGGGAAGAATACTTATAGACACATGAAGAGAGAAGGCGTGGCTCACGAGACGCCATAAAGGAAGGTAGGTGGGCGGCCCTTTAGGCCCCCTGGCCCGGGGGGGGGAGTACTGTTCGTACCAGGGCCCGTCAAGTCGGACCCTGGACCAAGCAGACCCTAGGGCAAGAGTTATAAATACCTCCCATAGTGCAGCAGGGAAGGGGATCGGTTACCTGGAACAGTAATACAAGAGAGTTGTGTGTGTGAGCACACTAGCGCGAGCCCACACACCATCAGCTGTTATGGTGGATTTGCATTCCCTTCGGATCCAGATCTGATCAAGGCGAGTTAGCAGAGAAAAAAGAAGTATGTTGCCTGCGATCTCGATTTAATTTTTCGGCAAATGATGGTGAACGATTGATTCTCTTTGTTGATGAATTGTCGATTAATGTGTATTTGTGATCACGATATGTCATAGAAACTCGACCTTTGCCATGTTGGGTGCGCTCTCATGGCAGGTCACCGGGAACCCTAATAAAGTGTAACAAGGAATTGTAAAGAATTGAGTCTAATTTTTTTGAGGGAATGCAAATTTTTGTTCTTGGATTTAAGGGAAACATCCATATCAGATCTCACACCTTGCATTCAAAAGTTGAAGAAACTTCGTGTTTTGATATTCGACAAAAATGGATTTTATGAAATATTTAAACAAATACCGATTCCGATCGAACACTTGTTGAAATTGGGCAATCTTTCAGTTCTTTATTTACAACATTCAAAAATCAAAGAGCTAGACAAAGAGTTTGGTAGACTTGTTAATCTTAGAGTGATTGATTTTACATGCACTAAGATTGATATCATAAGGTCAAAAGTATTTTCAAGTCTAAAAAATTTGGAGGTATTATACATGCATACTAACTTTGATCATTGGAAGGCTAATAACGATGAAGTTGAGGTTTGTGTGGCATTTGAGGAATTATCAACTCTGGAGAACTTGTAGGCACTTCGTGTCGATATCACGAATAAAGATATTATTTCTGATAAATACAAAGTCGTTCAAAATTTCCCATCTGATAAGGGTGGAACCCGATCAGTGCTAGGGAGACGCTTCGAACAAGCGTAATGCCGTGAACTCCACCGGAAACCGCTCGGACACTCTAGTCACTTAGGCTCTTTCTGGCAGAGGTTCTCTCTCACTCCAAATATCCTAATCTCTAATGAGTGGTGGTGACCCCTATTTATAGGGTCCTTTTGGGGGTAATCTGGTCATTAGGGCACTAACCGCCTAACTGCCCAGTTCTGGCCTGGGTCATTTTATGAGGTCGACTTTTGGCCCTCAAACTCCTTGGAGGTTGACTTCCTTATAAAGTCGACTGGGGCCTTCCATTGCCTATACGGGTGCTTCCACTCAATCTGGGTTATCTCAAGCGGGTGTTGTGGTCCGGTACGGGATATTGTATCACCACCATCAATTAAGCACTTTTCAATCAGATCTGGTTTTGGATATCTGTCGTTACATATGTCCATGGACATTAATTATTTAGTGTTGGATCAAAATTAAATTTTGAGAATATTGTGCAATGGTTAAAATTATTGTTGATAAAAACAAAGAAACTGCTAATGGTTGTGGATTGTCAACACTCTGTTAATGTACTAATCAATCCAGATTTTGAAAATGATATAAACAACTTAGAGTTTTTGATGATAGACAATGGCTCCAATTATAAGAATGTCATCCAGGTTTCTTCAAAAACAGATTGTGGTGAAAAAATTCTGCCCAAGCTTCAACAAATGTATCTCTGCAAAGGATTGGACATATCATCACAACTTCTTCTAAGCTTCCAGCTGGATCATTTCAAAGTCTCCTTAAAATCAATATTTATGCTTGTTATGGGATGAAGTATTTGTTCACATAGAGCGTGGCTGAATGTCTTGTTCAATTAGAAGAATTAAAAATTTCTTATTGTCGTGAATTGAAGCATGTTATTGGGAATGATAGTAACAACACTCTTGTTTGTTGTAAATCCAAAGATGAAGAAATAATTTTTTCAAAATTAAAATGGTTGAATCTACGAATCTTACGGGTCTTTGAGTGTATGTGTGCGCTAGAAGAATGTCCATACAATATGAAAGTGCAATGGGCTTCAATGGAAAGTATACATGTGCTCTATTATCCAAATTGGAAACCTCGATTGGTATTTGGCCAACAGAGTGTACTAG
>LFYR01000839.1:77569-91445 GCA_001185155.1 Zostera marina
TTATTTGGTTATAGGTTGGATTTCTGCATCGCCGATCATCCGCCGAACTGTTTTTCCGTCGGACATCTTCCGGTCGGTGTTTTGAAGGTTTTTATAATTTTTAAATTTAAGTGTTATATGTGTTATGTGTGTATCTTGTATTTTGGGGGTTTATGTATATGATGTTTTATGTATTTGTGGATTTCATTTGGGGATTTGATGATATTATTTTGGGGGTTTATGTATATGATGTTTAAGTTTTAGGGTTTTATTTTTTAATTTGAGATTAATTATCAGGGTTTTGATTTTATTATTTAGGGTTTTAAATTTTTTTGTTTTTACATTTTTTTTTGCCGGGTAGATTATCCCGGCGGCCTGGCCGCCAGAAATTAAAATTTACACCAGAAAATTACTAGCGGCTAAGCCGCTAGCAGTTTCGATGAACAATTGGATTCCAAAAAACATTACCAGCGGCCTGGCCGCCTGGAAATGACCAAGCTGGCGACATTACTTCTGGCGATGGCATACCGACGGCCTAACCGCCAGGATACCATTTACCGGCGGCCAAGCCGCCAGAAATACGCTGATTTTTTGTAGTGAGTACACGACGTCAAGAGGTCCCTAATGAGTTACGACATCCGTCTGATGGCAAAGCTTGGAAGCATTTTAATAGTATTCATCCTAGATTTGCATCTGATGGTCGAAATGTGAGGCTTGGTCTTTCTACAGATGGATTCAATCCTTTCGGTCATTCTTCATCACAATACTCTTTATGGCCAGTGATCGTCACACCGTACAACCTTCCTCCGTGGATGTGTAACAAACAACAATTTATGTTCTTAACTATGTTGATTCCTGGTCCTAAAGGTCCAAAAAAAGAAATTGACGTTTATTTGGAACCATTGATTGATGAGCTTAAACTACTATGGATTGAAGGTATCGAGATGTACGATGCCTTTAGTAAGTCAAATTTTACAATAAGAGCATCACTTTTATGGACTATTTCTGATTTTTCAGCCTATGCAATGTTATCTGGTTGGAGTACACATGGGAAGTTATCATGTCCATATTGTATGGAAAAGACTAAATCATTTTATTTGACAAATAGTGGAAAACCTTGTTTTTTCGATTGTCACCGTCGATTTCTTCCAGAACATCATTCATTTCGACGACAAAGAAATAAATTTCTAAAGAGAGTTGAGAAAGACGCACCAATTGAACGTACTGATGGAAAAAGAAATAGAATTATGTTTACCTTTAAAAGATGATGGGTTTTTTGGAGGAAGTAATGATAAAAGAAAATTGACAAATTTTGGAAAGACACACAATTGGACGAAAAGAAGTATTTTTTCGAATTGCCATATTGGAGTTCATTGCTTTTTCATCACAATGTTGATGTAATTGATGTTTAGAAAAATACTTTTGATAATATTTTCAATACAGTAATGAATGTGAAGATGAAAAGAAAAGATAACCTCAAAAGTCGCAGAGACCTTATAGAATTAGATATTCGACATGACTTACACCCTCGAGAGATTGGAGATAAAATATTTCTTCCGAAAGCATCGTATGTATTGGAAAAATTTCAAATAAAAAAAGTGTGTGAATGAGTTTCTCTACTTCGTTTTCCCGATGCATGGTTATGTGTCAAACATCTCTAAATGTGTCAAAATCAATGAAAATACTATCACGGGAATGAAAAGTCATGATTGTCACGTATTCATGCAGAGATTATTGCCTATCGCTTTTGATAATTTCTTACCAAAAGAATTTACTAATGTATTTACCGAAGTTAGTCGTTTCTTCAGCAACATATGTTCTCCAACACTTAAAGAAAATGAAATGAACAAACTTGGGGAATCAATTGTAGAGACGATATGTAGATTGGAAAAGATATTTCCACCTTCTTTTTTTGATTCAATGGAGTATTTGTTGATCCATCTTCCATATGAGGCTTAATTTGGGGGACCAGTGCAATATAGGTGGATGTACCCTTATGAACGGTAATTCTCTTTTGCGAACAATCAATATTGCAAATTATATATTTATATGACATAAATATAATTTCTATTTATAGATTTATGTTTTTCTTGAAAAAAAAAGTCCGTAATAAGGCATGCGTTGAAGGGTCTATTGCAGAGGCTTATATTGCTGAAGAACTAGGGACATTTTTCTCGATGTACTTCGATAGTACGTTCATGTCAAAATTCAGTAGAAAATCAAGGAATTTTGATGGTGGGGAAATCGAATCTGGTGGTCGTTTATCAATATTTACTCAACCAGGTCGTGCTTTAGGAGGAAGTGTTCGTAGATATATATATATCTGATAGAGAATATAATGCTACCATGATTTATGTGCTTCTCAATTGCAATGAAGTAATACCATTTCTAAGAGAATTCGAGGAAGAAATGATTCACGAAAATGTAAACATTTCTGATGAAGAATTGCAGAGAAAAACTGATTCTCTTTTTCATAAATGGTTCATAGATCGCATGAAGCATGGTCAACAAGATCAACGGTTGCGTATTCTTTCGAAAGGTTGTCATAGAGAAGTTACATGTTATAGAAAATATATTACCAATGGATTTAGATTTCATGTGCAAAGTGAAGACAAAAGCAAAACGTCGCAAAACTGTGGTGTCATGGTTCGTGGGACTTCTTCTTATGGAGATGATGGAGATAATTATTATGGAGTTCTTCAGGAAATTATCGAACTTGAATTTCTGGGTGATGATACTCGATTTTCGATGATTAACTGTATTTGGTATGATATTCACAAAGGAATCAAAATAGACAAGTTCAAAACAGTGTCAATTGACACACATTTTAAACAAAAAACATACGAGCCATTTATTTTTTCTTGGCAATCTGAGCAAGTTTGTTATATACCTAATGTATCCGAAAAATCAACAGATTGGTATACGGTGCTTAGAACAAAAGCTCGAGATGTCATTGACGTTTCAGAAAAAGATTTAGATACATATCAAGACGATTTTAATGAATTTGATGTGAATGCAATCAACGATGACAGGATTGATGATGTATCTTTGAGTGTAAATCATGTTCTTGAAGAAACAAATGTTGACAACGATATTGAATTAGATAATGCAGATATTGAATCCGATAATGAATTTATAAATGACGGTGAAGGATTTTAGTATGATTGTAAATTAGTTCAAAATATAATGATTTTTTATGTGATGATTTTTTTTGTTATAGTTAATAGAATTATGTTATGATTTTTTCCAGAAATGCCACGTGGACAAGGACGTAAGTGTGGTCAAATACGTTGACAACGACAATCTGTCGACAATGAGGTGGAATCAACTCGTCAGTGTACTAGAAAATTTACAAAAGGAATTCCACAACCTTCAACACCATTTTCTGGAGTTGTTTTTCAATCTGGGTATGTAATTCATTTCAAATAATCAAATTACTTTCTTTTCATTATATTAATTGAACTTCAAATTTAACTTACAGAACATTTCCAAATAATATACAAAAGCAAATTGGTTATTTGGTTAAAGGATTTATTCCAGGAACAGAAATCACATGGGCTCAATGGAGCGATGAGGATAAAGATATAATTTGGGACAAATTTTTGGCATGTTATGTGATTGTATGTCTTCTATATATGCGTTCAATTTATTTGATTATTTGAGAACTAACTCAATAATTTTTTCTGTGTAGAAATTCTTTAAATTTGATGACCAAGACTGTGCTCGGAATGCATTCAATCAGTACCTGACTATTAATTATCCAAAATGGCTTAGCAAAGCAAGACTGGATACAAAGAGAAATGCTGGTGTCTCAGAACTACACGACACTTGCAAAGATTTCCCTCTAACATACATTACAAAAGAAAAATGGGGACTAATGATGGACAAGTTTTTGGCACCAAAGTTCGTAGAAAAATCAAAAAAGAATTCAGCAAATCGAACTAAAAACGACAATTATTTGGTGTACAAGGGTGGATCGGCTTCTTTTGAAGCTAACTCTCATGTATTAGTAAGTTTATATTTTAAATTCATTTTAATTTAAATATTTTATGAATTATTTTAACTAGATTTTTTCGTATAGAGTCTCAAATTAGGTCGAAAACCGTCATTTCAAGAGGCATTCTTGTCAACTAATACGCCGTTAAATGATAGAGGAAAAACTATGATGGTGAGTGATCATTTATTAATTATTCATAATATATTTATTTTTTCTTAATTGTTTCGTATTTGATTTTCGTAAAGGCCGAATATGAAACTTTGAATGAAGAACTTCGAAGACAAGAAGATAGTGATTCTGATTCTAATGACGATAGCGAAGACGAAAATTTATCGTCTCAAGGTTCAACTACATTTCATATGAAGCCTCTGTTTAAAAACGATCATATTGGACCTTGGCTGAAAGCATCAAAGGGAAAGAAAAATGGACGTATTCTGGGATTTAGAGTTGGCAATGACTCTATGTTATCAAATAAGAGGAGAAAGAAAATGAACAATGAGGAAACTGAGAAGCACAACACTGAAGAATTTGAATTGGCAGTTTCCAAAGCCGTTGAAAAATGAATGGAAGCGTTCGAAATAGAAAACGAAAAACGATTTAAAATGATGGAACAACGGTTAATTGACAATATACATGTGAGTTTAATAAATGTTTTTAAATTAGTTTTTAAATTTATTAATTTTTGAATATCTTCATTTATTTTTAGGCTAATTCTACAAGCAACGAACCCAAATCGTTCATCATCGAGTAATGTTCCTGTTTCTTCTCAGTTGAACCAACTTATTCCATTATCGAGAAATTATTGGGAAGAAGATACTACTTTGAATTCGACACCTCGACCAAAAGGTAAGACTTTAGATATTTCCAATATTGTTCAACAAAAAAAATTGTAAAACACTTACCTTTATTGTAATTGAAACACTTAACTATATTGTAATTGTAATTGTAATCTCTATTATCTCTAATAAACACTTAATCTAATTTGTGATTCTATATGTGAAATTTGTATGATTCAATGTATGTGATTGGTGTGATCGATTGAAAGTATGTGATTGGTGTGAATTGAATTGTATTTGCAGGTATTGAATTGTATTTAGGGTTGAATTGTATTGAATTGTATTTGCAGGTATTTACAAATGTGATTGAATAGTAAGGCCTCTAAATGAGCACCCATATAAATAAAACATTTTTTTTATTGTATTCTATTTTAATGACGATTAAGCGACGATTGAGCGACGAAAAGTTGAAACAGGGAAAATTAAAATTTAACAAAAGCGACGATTTAGCGACGATTAAGCGACGATAAGTTGAGACAGGGAATATTAAAATTTATTGAGAGCGACGATTTAGCGACGACATGGCGATGATGTTTTTCAAATATTAGCGACGATTCAGCGATGATGCTATTTTTTGGCGAGGCGACCTACAGCGAAGCTTTAGCTTTGATCAATAATCGTCGCTGAAACCAATTTAGCGACGATTTTTGACTTTCAGCGACAATTTTTGATCGTCGCTGAAACGCAGGAATCTTGTAGTGAATGTTTTTAAGTACCTTTCGATAGGATACATCCACCGATAATGCACTGGTCCTGCCACTTTTGCCTCAGTTGCAAGGTGAACCGACAAATGAACCATTATTGTGAAAAAAAATAGCGGAAATATCTATTCTTATAAAAGAGAATTTAATTAATGCCTCGTGTAAAAATTCTAGTACTTGTAAATCATGTTGTGTTGGGAAATCATCTAGAGCTATAGTATATGAGAATCTGTTATCATTAATTTTTGTTATATTTGGGGTCTCATACCGTGTATGTCATCTGAGAGTTACCGATATTATGTGAATTTCATGGATGCAAAGACGAATTATAATTGGGTATCCTTAATTCATCAGAAGTCTCAAGTGGGAGAAGTGTTTTTTAAATTTAAGAAGATGATAGAAAATCAGTCTGGATACATGAGTAAAATTACATAAGTATAAGAAGACTTTGGGATCATTCATCGTTTCTCTTGTCCTTACAGTCATCAACAAATGGGGACAGTAGAACGGCGTCACAAATATACAGTGTTCAGTTGAGAGAAAACCAGAGTACGACAAATTAAAAGTGTTCAGTTGCAGATGTTATACATATCTTAGGGCTTATCGTACATCCATCAAAATTGAATTATTAATCGGTTCAATGCATTTTCTTGGGATACCCTGCCAATCATGATGGCTACATCTATTTAGATTCAGTCAACGGAAAAATATTTATCTTAAGGGACGTAATGTTTGAAAAATCAGTTTTTTCATTAAATAACTTGTTAAACATAGATGATCGTGAAAATATTCCAGTCAACGACAAATAAGTTATTGAAGTTATAAATATCACAAGTACTCAAGGGTGTTTATGCGAATCTCCAACAATACCCGATTTTACATCAAATAAGTCATCCAACTTGGTAACTGATAAGTCACCCAGTTTGGGGTTCGGTTCGATAAATCACCTGGTTTCACACCAACTTCCCCCAATCTGCTAAATAAATTTCTTTCCTTTCTGTAAATTCAATTATTTTCATTATGTAAAATTCATTTGTTTTGTATCCTAGATTCATTTATGAATTCAATTTAATTGAGAAATCAATGATCATTATTTGTATAATTTTTATACTTAAATACAAATTGCTTGAAATTCAATTTCTCACACTATGCTCATGCATTTGAGTAGAAAAATTATTTATATTGCCTGTGACATGGAGATGTGACTAATTGATTTGAAAGAGATTCACTTAAATGATATAGTATAAACAAGATCGTAGATGCAAAGGGATGAAAAGAACATGAAATTAAAAGGGAAGAGTAAAACCTAAATATGTAGAGAAAGTTAATATTTCCATATCTAGTACTTTTTAATAGAGTTAATGTTGTCGCTTTCCAAGTTAAGTCGTGAGCATCAAACTTTTGTATTTCGTATCATTATAATTGAAACTATGAAAATTTCATTCATGATCGAGTTAAATCCTTGCAAAGATCATGTAATCGTAAGCAATGATTAATTAAAGTTGAAGTTCGTAAGTTAGTATTCGAGTGGTATCAAATCCTAAACCTGAAATTATCTGATAACAGAGTCTAAAATCTTAGTAATTCTATTTTGGTGCTATGATTGTCATAAGTATCAAGGTACTTGATCTGCTCGATTATTTAGGGATCCGTATAGTTGTTTAGGGATCCATCCAAAATACTATGGATAATAAGACTAGGGGATCGATTTTCATCAATATCCTTCTGTTTCCCAATTCCGCCGCTCTCTCCTTTTAGGGTTCTTCATTTTCTTGAGATTTGATCTCGATGGTCTGACCATTTTGCCCGATATTGTTGTAAATAAATCCTACGATGCTATATATTTTTGGTGAGTTTTAGATCTCGGTGAAGATTCTGATGCGTGATCAACTGTATTGAATTCTGTAAAATACTTGCCATTCTTATATTAACTTTCCTAATATCTAGGTTGACATCATCATCCTTCTATACCTCTTCTCTATTTTCTTATGATCCTTTCTTAATAATTTAACCATTTTGGTCGATGTTGTTGTAGACAAACCCTACCATTTCATTCTCGTTACGTTTTTTGATTTCGACGAATATTTCACAGCGTAATCAACTATCAAACAAGGTCAGATATTTACCGACCCTGTTATATCAACATTTCTAATTTCCAGATTTACATCATTATACATGCTGTATATTTTGAAATATTTGAGCACCTATAACATGTTTTTTCTCATTTTTGTGAATGTTTTTGTTGCATTTGCCCACAAACGTTAAAGCATATATGAAATTTTAAAGCATATAGGTAAGCACAAACACGTATCAAATAACGATGATAAAAGTGAAGATTATTTACATTTATTTTTCGAATGTAGGAAATCTGATACGATGATAACGTGATATGTAAGAGCCTACCTAATATCTTGAGTATGAAAGAGTTATTTGGTATATAGGGACATCTACATCAATCAAGGGTGGAAATTTGACTACGATTGAAGAAGTAGAAGTCAAGAATTCTTGGATGATGCACTGTATTTTATTGGGCAACGATCTAAGTTTACAAAATACAATCCCATCATCCATCATCTTTCATGTTTCCATATCCATATAATTCCACATCCAATCCTTGATGGAATTCAAATAGAACAATATGTACATGCTCCATTATCCACAACCTTCGATGTACCTGTGCGGGATTGGAATGGATTGAGATCGAACCTGATCTAGATACATCGTCATCCAACATATTTCCTGATCAAAATACGGTCCCATTAATCTCAAACAATCTCAATATTCCATGGTTTCAATATTGGAATTCCTTATTATATTTGAAATAATATGTGGAGAATAATGGCACAGTATTTTATTGGGAAGCATGTTGGGAGATGATGAAATTAACTTCAGTTTCGATCTCGATCCATGCCAATCATGTACACTACAAAAAACCAGCGCAGTTCTGGCGGTAAATTCCGGCGGCCTGGCCACCGGTATAATGGTTCCTGGCGGCCAAGCCGACGATATTCCATCGCCGGAAGTAATGTCGTCGGAATTGCGAAATACCGGCGGCTTGGCCGCCGGCAAAAAATTGTGGATTCCAATTTTAACAGAAATTGTCCCGGCGGCTTAGTCGCCGGTATTTTTTTTTGAAAATTATATCCCGGCGGCCAGGCCGCCGGCAGTTATTTTTTGAAAATAATTTGCCGGCAGCTGACAGTTATTTTTGGAAAATAATTTGCCGGCGGCTGGCAGTTATTTTTGGAAAATAATTTTCCGGCGGCCTGGCCGCTGGTCAATATTTCCCGGCAGGAAAAAAAATTCCCCGGGAAAAAAGTTCTGGCGGCCAAGCCGCTGGTTCACTTTTGAAAATTAAAAAAAAAAATTTGTAATTAATAAATTATTTAATATATGAAATTAATAAATTAAATTTGAAATTGAAGTTGAAGTTTAATATTTAATGTACAACAAAAATTAAATTCGATAATTACTAATTTAATTTCTTTTTTTCGCTTTTCTTCTTCTTTTTAGTTGCGACCACCTTTCGTAATGCCTCTTTCGTGAATATAATCGATCTTCCTCCGCGTGGTTGTGGAGTAGTGTGCTTCTCTTGTGGCGTAGTTTGTTGAAGAGGCGTCGTAGTTTCTTGCGTTGGTAGTTTCCTCCGTGCGGCTCTAAAAGATGACGCTCCAGAAGTATAAATGTTGAACCCTCCCGCGGGATGCGCTGCATCGTTGTTGAAGATTGGCGGAAACTCCGGTAAGAGCAAGTTCGGATTTTGAGCGAGCATTGCTTTGTTGTATTGTTCGAAAAACGCCATTTGACGAGCCATCGCCCTCTCGACAGCCTCGTTGACCTTATCTTCAACCTCTGCTTCGGTCATTGCATCTTTTCCTTTATCCATGCAGAAGTTCCCCACATTCATCCGATGCGTTGTCTTTTTGCTCAATGAGGAACCAGTTGTTCCTAATGTTCTTGATTTCTTCGAGCTTCTACCGATAAATTCGGTTATAGAAAATTTGATTAGAGCCTAATTAAAAAAAAAAGATGATAATAATTAATGTAAATATAACTAATGAATTATATTGGAAAAAATATGAAATAAGTATCGTGTCAGTCATATATTCTTGTTTAGCCATATTTTTGGCTTCTTTACTGTCTATCCATTTAACCGCTTTATCCTTAAAAAACAAATGAAAGTAGTCAAACAAATAGTAATTAACTGTAATTATAAATTTAAAAGATTACGTATCACTCGTTCGTCTTTTGGATATGCTGCCTTTATATTGAGTTTCCAAATTTCAATATCATTTAATCCCTTTTGTTCCTGTAATATTAAAATTAGGAAAAGAAAGAAAAAAGAACTTGAAAGTAAATATGAAATTAAATAATTTACTTACAGCTTCGTAATTTCTTTCTAAACCTAAACTGTGTGATGTTGTTTTAGCCCGATTGCCTTTGTTAATTTTAGAAATTTCCTATATTAAATTAAAAAAAAAAAATTAAGTTAAAAAAAATAAAATAATTAAGTTATTAATTGCATTTAAAAAGAAGAAATTAATACGTACTAATCCCCTCGGTGATCTTCTCTCGATCAGCTTCTTTAGAAATTGTTCTTTGATGATGTAGTCGGGTAAACTTTTCATAACCTCTTCGACTGTTAGATCTTTATTATTATATTTATCTAATAAGTTATAAGCGTTTCTCCATAATTTGTTTAACCTTTCATTGACACGTCGATAACCAAAGGTTGACCCGCTGTAATCAAATTCTCTCTGTTCGATGAATAATTATAAAATTAATTATTAATTAACTATAAAATTTATAATAATAATTAACTATAAATTAATGAACCTGTATCGTTGCCATCACCTCATCTATGTTTTTCTGGTCTTGTTCAATCCACGGTACGTCCATTGGTAGTAGCTTGAAATCGTTCGCGACCATTGCGCATTTCTTGTTTAGTTTTCTTGCTACGCTATCGTGGATAATTTGATCATTTTTGAATTTTATTACAAACCGTTGTCCTTGTGTTGATGATATTCAGCATGATCTTTGTTTTGTTCTCTTGTTTTTTTCTTCGTTTGATCACCATCGCACCCAGCCATGTTCATGTCATGTATATTCGGATGATCATAATCTTGTTCATCAGATGAATGATCACTCTAATCGGGAGTCGTGACGACCATGAAAACCGATAGAACGAATGCTACGCTAGTAACCAATACATCTAAATAAAATAAGGATAATCTAATTAATTGAAAGATAATATAAAATAAAAATAATATTCAAATTCATTATACATCGTCTACATCAAATATTTGTCTATGAGGTCTGTTTAATACAAAACTCTTATTAGATTCAATAGATTTAATACATTGTTTAGCTTGTTCGGCAAAAATAAACGGTTCTTCCCCGTATTTTGGCATAGACGTTTTCACACTAACCAGACCGAACTCGTCTTTTTTATATCCTTCGTACCATTTGCAGTGAAACATGGGATATTTCAATATATCGTGTCCGTAACATACTTCGAAAACTTTGTGAAGAGTTCCATGGTACGAAAGATCATCAATTTTCGGATCGTCATTTGGATTTTTTAAGTATGTGGATGTAGTGGCGGAGACTAAGACACCGTGATTTTGTGTCTTTTTTAAATTTGACACTTCAAACGAAAGAAATTTCACACCGTTTAAGATGTAGCCGTTGTACGATTTTAAGAAGAAATTTGGACCTCTTGATATCGAACAAATATCTGGTGAAATATTCTCGTCCTTGCCTTTATTTTTCTGAACATATGTTTCAAACCAGTGTGCAAATTCTTTGAAATGTAATTTTTGCAAACGCAAGGAAGTAATAGTCGGATACCTAATATGTCAAACGTAAATATTAAATAGATACGAAAAAGATATATCGATGATATGAAAATGATTAATCATGTTATATACCGTAACCCCAAATCACGAACAACTGACTTAGCTTAATACATATTCTTCGGGATCGTTTCCGTTCCATTGGGATGAGATCGACGTAAAATGGATAACAACATCTCAAATGATTTATCGGACCACTGATTGATACACTTACATTGAAATAATTCCAAAATAAAAGAGAGCTTTGTAAATTCAGTACAACCGGCCATAATTCTTGTTCAGCGTCTTTCAACCGATTAAAAAAAGTCGAATCATAATTTAAATCTGGAAGATCTTCATTCGGTTCTGGAAGATCTTTATCATTATGATCTGGAATATCTGGAATATTTTCAATCTCATCAGGTCTACCCATCGCCACGCAAACCAAATTACGCATTTCATTTGGTCCATTTTCAACTATATTTTCTATGTTTGGTTCTCAATCGTAAGTTCGCTCACCATGTTTCGTCCATATAACATAATGTGCCAACCAACCATTCATGAAGATGTGTTGACGTAAATCGGCAATTGGAATCACATTTCTATTAGTACAATCTCTACATGGACATGGTAAATATCCTTCCTTATATAAACCATGACATTTTCGTAAACCATATTGAACAAACGCCGTCAGGCCATCTCTGAATTCTTGGCTACAAGGGCTCAAAGTTAACCAAGCCTTAACAATCACACTTATAGAAAATCTGATTGTTAATTTTTTTAATTATTAATTATTTAAATTTAATTAATTAATTATTAATTAAATAAATGATTTTAATTTTTAAATAATTGTTTCAACATTGGATTTTAAATCAAGTTCTTAATATAATAACTGATTAATGGATTTTCCAATATTTTCTTAATTAATTATTTGTTAATTAAATAAATAAATAATTAATAATTGATTATTCAACAATTACTTATAAATTAACTAACAATCACACTTATAGAAAATCTGATTGTTAATTTTTTTAATTATTAATTATTTAAATTTAATTAAATAATTATTTAATTAATTATTAATTAAATAAATGATTTTGATTTTTAAATAATTGTTTTTAACATTAGATTTTAAATCAAGTTCTTAATATAAAAACTGATTAATGGATTTTCCAATATTTTCTTAATTAATTATTAGTTAATTAATTAAATAAATAAATAATTAATAATTAATAATTGATTATTCAACAATTATTTAAAAACTAACTAACAATCACACTTATAGAAAATCTGATTGTTAATTCTTTTAATTATTAATTAATTAATTATTTAAATTTAATTAAATAATTATTTAATTAATTATTAATTAAATAAATGATTTTAATTTTTAAATAATTGTTTCAACATTTGATTTGAAATCAAGTTTTTAATATAAAAACTGATTAATGGATTTTCCAATATTTTCTTAATTAATTATTAATTATTAGTTAATTAATTAAATAAATAAATAAATAATAATTGATTATTCAACAATTACTTACAAATTAACTAACAATCATACTTATAGAAAATCTGATTATTAATTATTTTAATTATTAATTATTAATTAATTAATTAAATTTCATTAAATAATTATTAATTAATTAATTAAATAAATGATTTTAATTTTTAAATAATTGTTTTCAACATTGGATTTTAAATCAAGTTCTTAATATAAAAACTGATTAATGGATTTTCCAATATTTTCTTAATTAATAATTGATTATTCGACAATTATTTAAAAACTAACTAACAATCACACTTATAGAAAATCTGATTGTTAATTCTTTTAATTATTAATTATTTAATTATTTTTTTTAATTTCATTAAATAATTATTTAATTAATTATTAATTAAATAAATGATTTTAATTTTTAAATAATTGTTTCAACATTGGATTTTAAATCAAGTTCTTAATATAAAAACTGATTAATGGATTTTCTAATATATTCTTAATTAATTATTAATTATTAGTTAATTAATTAAATAAATAATAAATAATTAATAATTAATAATTGATTATTCAACAATTACTTACAAATTAATTACACTTATAGAAAATTACAACCCTAACCCTAACATGACATTTCTAAACATTACAATCACATTACAATCACATAGAAAATTACAATCACATTATTCAATATGGCATTTCTAAACATGCATTTCATTTCATGGCATTCCAATCTACAATCTTAACCCTAACCCTAATTTCTAAACATGCATTTCATTTCATGGCCTTCCAATCTACATATATAAAATTTCTAAACATGCATTTCATTTTTTAATGTCTAACATGATCAATTCAACAAATGTCCGCAAATTTAATGTCAAAAATATACAAATCGTAATAATAAATTATTACATTGATCCGCAAATGACTTTCAATTATCCGCAACAAAAATTTTTAAAATTTCCGCAAACGATCAATTCAAATTTTCGCAAATCCTAACAACAAAAAACACCACATATAACACTTATAAAAAATGA
>LFYR01000839.1:91545-106893 GCA_001185155.1 Zostera marina
TAAAAAATGAACCATATAACACATATAACAATTAAAATTTCCAGCAACCCTAAATTAAAATTCCAGCAACCATTAACCCTTAAATTAAAATTCCAGCAACCAAAAAAAAAAATTTCCAGCAACCATTATCTTTAAATTAAAATTCCAGCAACCATGCATTAACCCTTAAATTCAAATTCCAGCAAACAAAAAAAAAATATTAATAAAACAGAACTTATAATCTAATTGAAATAATAACCCAACTCACAACTAGTTCTTTCCTAAACACACACTCATCCCCATCACAAATTCACAATGCATGATTTTTTTTGTAAAATCAATAGACAAATCATTGGAAAGTATGATTTAAAATCATAAACCCCCAAATCACAAATCAAAAGACAAATCACAATGCATGAAAAGTTTGATTTAAAATTGGAAAGTAACCCCCAAATAAAAAACCACCAAATCATAAACCCCAAAATCATAAACCCCCAAATTAAAAACAACAAAAAAAGAAGAGAAGATGAACATAATGTAAACCATACCTTGAAGATAATTTCGACAATGACTGGAGAGAAGTGGCCGGTCGGATTATAAGAAGGTAACTATATAAATGAAGAGAAGATGATGAAGATGAAGAAGAAGAAGAAGAAGATGAATAAGATAACAAAAACAAAAACAAAAAAAGATTACAACTAAAAGAAGATGAATAACATACCTTGAGGAAACTTTGAAGATCATCGGAGATGGATGATGAAAAATCGCCGGAGAGATTTTGGGAGAGTTAGAGAGGAGTGGGAGAAGTGGAGAGGATTTTGGGAGGAAATTATAAAATGAAACGATTCTGAAATTTTTTTTCTTATATAAAAAATTCCCAGCAGCCAGGCCGCCGGGAAACACTTAAGTTCGAGTTGACTAAGTTTGACTGTACGGGGGACCACGGCGGCGCAAGTTATAATTTTAGGGTTTCCAAAAAATCCTGGCGGCCAGGCCGCCGGCTACTGAAAAAATAAGCGGGAAAAAGTATCCAGCGGCCAAGCCGCCAACAATTTTTCACCCGACCGTTGAGGGTTTTAGAATACCGGTGGCCAGGCCGCCGGATCACTTCTTCCCGACCATTGATGAAATTGGAGCTGGCGGCCAGGCCGTCGGCTCACTTCTTCCCGACCGTTGGGGAAATTGGAGCTGGCGGCCAGGCCGCTGAAATTTTTTATAAAAAAATAGACCGTCGGCCTGGCCGCCAGCTCATTTCTCTCATTTACGAGGGAAAATTATGCCGGCGGATAAATGTAACATTCCGGCGGCCTAGCCGCTGGTCGTATCTACCGGCGGCCTGGCCGCCGGGAGATTGGCGCCAGAACTTCGCTGATTTTTTGTAGTGGTACCAGCACATCCAAGGTGTTGATAATAGAGTAGTTGTATATTTGAGTTCCATCAAAGAGCAGTGGATAATAAAATTTAGTTCTTTCGTGATGTTTGAAGGTTCTTATATCAGCTTGAACAAATATTGTTTGATTCACTGAACAAAATTAATAGAAGTTGATGATGCAAAGAAGGTTAAAATATTTTGAAACTTAAATGAATAATTAACCATCTTTTTACTAGTTTAATATTGAGGAGTTGTTGTAAATCTATGTTCTAAAAATATTTTAATTTTCTAAATAATTTGAATATATTTAATTTTGTAAATTGAAATTCTCTTTTTTATTTATTTTGTAAATATGCAATGTCAAATTAATTTATTTAATTACATAACTACTATAGATATATTTATTTATGGTTATAGGCTTAATACAAAATTATTGTAGATTGTTCTTTTATATAGTTAATATTACATCAATAATTGAATAATGTATATACTGAAGGAAACAAAGTTAACCCAACTTTGATTCAAAAAAATAAATTTTGCCCAACACAGAATTGTTTTATCTGGATCAGAGGCTTGGGGGGGGGCGTAATAGCCTATTTTCATGATTTCTCAGAAGATGTGCGGAATACCTGAGAATATATACAAGTCAAGTGCAAGAATACGTATATAAAGATGGTTTATTCTTTATAAGTTTACTACAGTATACAGATACTGAGTCCATTATAAGATTTTGACTTTATATAACTGTAGTATATGAATACTAAATTATATAGATACACGTTAAAAATAATTGAACATATACATGTATATATTCTAACTTGATAAGAATGCTTTTTAAAGCTAACTGTAGTATATGAATACTAAGTTCTCTTATAAGCAAATAAATAATATAAGTTAAAATATATAAGTACACGTGACCAAATGACTGGATATATTTGTACTGAAAGTAACCTCAGTCAATGACCAGAAAACTGGATGAGGGATCTACACGAAAATAGTCAACCTCAGTCTATGGCCAGATAACTGGATGAGAGATCTCTTTTTAGTTGTTTTTATCTTGTTAAGACTTTTAAAAATAGAAAAACAGAAATTAAAAGAGACACAGATATTTTTATACTGGTTCACCCAAACAAGGGCAAATCCAGTTCCGATGAAACACGGAGATCACTAGCCTAAAGGTAATGGCGAAACCTTTGCCAAGCTTTAAGGCTAAACGCTTGTGAACACTCTAAGAGTATTAATGGACTCTTAAGAACCTCTACCAATCTTTAAGGCTAAACTCTTGTGAACCTTCTAAGAGTATTAAGGAACTCCTAAAAACCCTTGAACCTTTAAGGCAGATTCGACCTAAGAGTTTTCCGGGAAACTCTATAGAACCACACCGAGTTTTATGGTTGAACTCGTTGAACCTCACAAGTGTTGATATTGAGACACGCCTCTCACAACATTAAGACCACTAACAAGATGTAGAGATTTTCTTCTAGCACATTCTCAACGTATAAGAGGGGAAGAAGAAGAAGTTGAAGAACTAAAGCACACAACCTTGAGAGCAACTCCCACACAAAGCTTGAACGAGAGCTAGAGCTTGAGCAAGAGCAAGAGAGAACGAAATTAGTGCTTTGATCCCAGGAGAGCTTTAACAAAGATGGCAAGTGCTGACTTTAGCTCTTGGGTGTGCACCTCCTTTTATAGTGGACGTTGGTGGCATGGAGGTAATTTCTTCATCTTCAAAACACCTAGGAAGAAGAGATTCAAAAACTCTCATTGCATTATGAATTTGTAGTGCGCCTTTCTCAATGGTCATCAAATCTCTACCTGCATCCAAAACACACATTCCCAAATAAAATTTCGTTTAAATCTAAAAGAAAACTCAAACAATATTTGAAACAAAAATCTAACCATCATAGATAGAGAAGAGATTGACAAGTAAAAATAAAATGAATACAGGTTTTCAAAATCTCATTCTCTCAAAACCCAGAATGTAGTCGAATAGATGAAGATTGAAGATTGCAATGTTTATTTATAGAGTTTGAAAAAATGTTGCTTGTTGTATTTTCACAAATATTGATTTGATTGCAATAATTTAAAATAATCTTCATTATTAACATTCTTCAAATAGAGAAATTAATATCCTTAAGAAGATTATTTTAGATTTTTGCAAACAAATCAATATTTTTCATTATTAACATTCTTCAAATATAGAAATTGATATCCTTAAGCAGATTATTTAGATTATTGCAATCAAATCAATATTTATCAATTATGTTAAAATCCTAATTACATTGATTATATAGAGAATTTTTAGCTGAGTCATTCTTTGGTGAGCCCAAAAACGCTCAGATTATCCTGACCGTCCATTGCTTCGTATTCAAAAAATTTATTACATGTAATGAACGGTTGTGAGAGAATGAGTAATATTTGGGAAATTTTAGACAGTCAAGATGTAGTGGGCGTTTTTGGACACATATTAAATGGCTTTCTTGATCCTTTTTTTTCTGATTATATATCAAAGACTATTTAACTACTAGAGTCAAGTCTAATTGATACTGGTACACACTGAATCAGAATCAGTTAGATCAGTATTAGATCAACGTTTGCAGAGATCAAATCAGAATAAGGTATTTTCTAACAAATTTAGTATAAATCAACAGAAAAGAATACACTAAACAATATATTTGGAAGTTTGTGCATCTGATTATTCAATCAGATAGTCACACCACATCATCAGATCAACCAATGAGAAGATGACCCCTTATGAACTTCGACACATCATAAAAGTTCAACCAATAAGAAGATGACCACTCATGAACGTTGACAAATCAAAAAAATTCAACCAATGAGAAGATGACACATTTTCCAATATCAACCAAAGAAATACTTTAATAAAGATTGATCAATCATATACCACATCGTACAGATACACTTAAGTGAATACTTTCTTCACCAATGAAAAGAGTAAGAATTGAGATGCCATCATATTAAATGACTTAGATGTATTATTTTTCAACCAATTAGAAGCCTTCAATATCTTAACCAATGGGGTCAACTCATGCACAATCATCGAGTGATCAATTAGTTACGAAGTTTCTCTTTGCTGAACAGAGTCATCACGAACAAAGGCATCGAGTGATCTCAATATTTTAAAACCGACATTTGTTTCAAATAAGTTACTGACAAACATGCATGATATCATATTTTTAAAAACAGATAAATGTTTTCTAACAAACATGCATGATATCACATATATAGTCAAATAAATTGTAATCTTTATTTAATTATAAGATTTTAAAATATTTACTGTAACTATAAATATTTAATATATATCGATAAAATGTTATAAATAATATAATTGATCAAAATATCTATTAAACTTATGTAAAGACCTTAATTGTTTTAACCTTATATATTATACATAGAAATTTCTATGTGAAGAGTCAGGAGACGTTTCTTCTTCTTCTGGGATTAACAGAAGAGGGATTCAAATATTGGAATGAACACTTAATTAAATTTTGATCATGATCATGAATAAAATAGAAAAAATATGTGTTTAGATATTGTAGATAAAAATAATTAGTCTTTTGAAATTTCCCCTATGGAAAAGTTGAAAAATATATTCGTTATATGGGATCCCATACATTCGAATCACATCATCAGTATCCAGGAAAGGACCCTAGAAACTCAAACAGATAACCCGATGGAAAGGACATGACCTTTATAAGAGCTAGGAGTGTTGGGGTAACAACTAAACTAACACCAGGAAGAAGTCACCGACCAAAAGTTGAGAGAGGGGCTCAGGTAGGCGATTATAGGTTATAACGATCCTATGGCCAAATTCCAAAATTCTCCTATAGAAATTCTATAAATACGAGGTCATGCCATTCATTTAATAACCTTGATTTTATAATAGTACTAGAAGAGCCAAGAGCATATTTCTGACAGGAGTTTCTTGCCCGGCGTTGCGAGGTAAGTTTTCGAGTACTTATCATGATCCACCCTTAACGGTTATATTTTAAATACTATGAATATTGAAGAAAAAATTTATTTGAATTTACTAAATAATGATCTATGAGGACCAGCTACTATTATATTTAGATTAAATTTTAGGTATTTTACATTTTTGCTAATGGAAAAGTGAATAGTCAAACATTTTCTTATCAATGCACATATCTCTCCTCAACAAAGTGGAATTACTGAAGGAAAACAAAGACAATTTCTAGAATTCAATATTTCCACATGTAATTACAGCAACTTATTTCTTTTAGGTAATTAATAATTATCTAGTAAACTGGATTTCTAGAAAGCAAGCATCCGTTTCTAGATCAAGTATAGAAGTTAAATTTAGAGCATTAACCAACGCTACATCAGAAGCTCGGCGGTTCTGTTTTCTACTTAGAGATCTAGACATCTAGATACCACAACCACCGACTATCTACTAGGATAACAAGCCTACTTAATTTGTTAACTTCAAATCCAGCAGGACGAAATCGTACTAGACATATGAATATCGACTACCACTTTGTAAGAGAACTCATCAAAAGAGGAACAATTCTGGTCTCTTATATTCCAACAGAACGTCCGATAGCAGATATCTTCACAAAGGGTTTTTCAACAATTCAATTTTCTACACTTCGGGAAAAATTCAATCTTCGCTCCAAAGTTCAGATTAAAAAGTTTGTATGAATAAATCAGTAATTAGTGTAATTAGTCACTAACCAACCTATAAACTTCTAGATACAATTAGTTAGAACATTAGTTAGTAAATGTGTATAAATAGTAACTGTGTAAACATTATTAATCAATACAAGTGTACAATAATTTCGTTTGGTGTTCATAATACCCCTCCCCTCCGACGGCAAGGTCAAGCTTCAATCATCCCGATGGGTCACTCAACTCTAAACCCAAAGTGACGGCCCATGACATAGAAGACTTGAGAATTAGTGTGTCATAGAACCAACAATGATCATATCTGATCTTCAAATTTTCATACCTTTCTTACTGAATTTGTATTTATGAGAATTGTAGGGCTCACTTTTCAAATCAGGCACTTTTCTTGCATGCTGCCATGGCAGTATGATAATGGGAACTGATTGAAATATACCTCATTTGTTTCTCATCAGAAATAACTTCCTAAACATTTTAATCTTGTTTTTTCAAATTTTACTTTTTTTAGTAAATTTATTGAATTTGTAATAACAACTTTTTATACTTTATGAAATTAAATTTATAAGAATTTAAATCGTTTTTAAAAATAACAATAGAATTCTATGTATTATTAAATGAAATCGAATTCTATTGTTATTTGGAAAAATGAATTTTCAGTATATTATATTGAATATGAAATCGAATGTTATAAAATATATTTTATTGACAACGGAAATGTCCATTCTAATTTAAAATTATTGAAACTTAAATTTTTACGATATGATAGTAATTTAATTTTTTAGCTACAATCCAAATTGTTATTTTAAAAGCAAGAAATTAAATGATATCATATGTAAATATCTTATTTTTTATTATTTCCCCTGCAGATAATAAATTCTACATATTTCATACTTTTTCACTTCAAAGACATTGTTTGAGAACATCAAAGCAAACGTCGACGAGTTTCTTGAGTTTGGTGTTAGGTACACTCCACGGTCCACGTCCGATGTTTGGGTCGAGATTTGGATCATCCTGTCCGGTACCACATTGGAAGTACCAGTCAATTACTGTTGAAAGCTCGATATTAACTGTCCCCCAATCCTTCCCCTCTACAGCATGCACCGCATCATTGTAGTTTCCTTGTGAATTTTTGTACCTTTCCACACAGTTTTTCAGTGCTTTTGCATCTTTCTTAGATGTTTTAGAATTTTTAGAGAGTCGATTGAAAGTGACTTCAGCCGCTGGTGTTTGTTGCTTCGCAAATTGGATGAGGAGCAGGAGGATAGTCGAGGGGGTGACGGATTTCTGATAGGTAATTTATGTTTCAAGGTTGAAAGATATAGAGATGGTGATGATGTCTTTTTACATATTGAATCTACTCCTATATTGGCGGAAGAGGTTCTTATGATTTCGAAAGTACTTGCAGGGTTGGAGAAGACTACTACGACAAGAAGGGGGAAGAACACGCTCATCTTCACCATTTTCCTTTCAATTTATTTCTGAATCCTCCTCCTTCTTCCTTTTATAATGAGACACGGATCAAATAAGGAACTGTATATTGAATTTTTATTTGGAAGTTGAAACATCAAGGAGGTTACCTATTGCACTACCGTTATCTTTTTCCTTTTTGATATTGATTAAAGACGAAGATTAATGATTCGTTAAGGAATTCAAAATTAATCAAACTTTTAATTAATTATATATCAAATATGTAACTTAATCATCATTAAGAGTTTATATTAGGAATCCACCCGAACCTGAACCTAACATGTTCAGGTTCGGGTTCACTACAAAAAACCAGCGCAGTTCTGGTGGCAAATTCCGGCGGTCAGGCCGCCGGTATAATGGTTCCTGGCGGCCAAGCCGACGATATTCCATCGCCGGAAGTAATGTTGCCGGAATTGTAATATACCGACGCCCAGGCCGCCGACAATAAATTGTGGATTCCGATTTTAACAGAAATGGTCCTGGCGGTAGGCATATTTTTTTGAAAATTACATCCCGGCGGCCTGGCCGCTGGTAGTGTAAATTATTCAACAAATCCCTGGCGGCTAGGCCGCTGGTAAATATTTCCCGGCAGAAAAAAAAATTCCCTGGGAAAAAAGTTTTGGCGGCCTAGCCGTTTGTTTTTTAAATTTGTTTTTTTTTTAATTTTTAATTTTTTTTAGAATTGTTTTTTTGTATGAAATTAATAAATTGAAATTGAAATTCGATATTGATAGTACGACTGAAATTAAATTCGGTAATTACTATTTTAAAATCTATTCTTTGCTTCTCTTCTTCTTTTTTTCTAGTTCCGACAACCTTTCGTAATGCCTCAGTTGTGAAGACAATCGATCTTCCTTTGCGCGGTTGTGGAGTAGTGTGCTCTTCTTGTAGCATTGTATGTTGAAGAGGTGTAGTTTCGTATTGTTGTACTTGAGGTCCTCTAGAAGTCGACGCTCCAGAAGAATTGATGTTGAACCCTCCCATGGGATGCGCCGTAGTTTTGTTGAAGATCGGCGGAAATTCCGGTAAGTGCAAGTTAAGATTTTGAGCGAGCATTGCGGTATTGTACTGTTCGAAAAACGTCATTTGACCAGCCATCGCTTCATTCTGACGAGCCATCGCCCTCTCGACAGTCTCGTTGACCTTATCCTCAAGCTTCGGTCATAGAAGATTTTCCTTTATCCATGGAAAAGTTCCCCACATTCATCTGATGCGTTGTCTTCTTGCTCAATGAGGAACCAGTTGTTCCTAATGTTCTAGTTTTCTTCGAGCTTCTACCGATATGTTCGGTTATAGCAAACTGGATTAGAGCCTAATTAAAAAGAAAAGATGAAAATAATTAATGTAAATTTATCTAATGAATTATATTGAAAAAAATATGAAATACGTACTGTGTCAGTCATATTTTCTTGTTGAGCCATATTTTTGGCTTCTTCACTGTCTATCCATAGAATCGCTTTATCCTTAAAAAACAAATGAAAGTAGTCAAACAAATAGTAATTAACTGTAATTAATTTAAAAGATTACGTACCACTCGTTGGTCTTTTGGATAAGCTGCCTTTATATTTAGTTTTCAAATTTCAATATCATTTAATCCCTTTTGTTCCTGTAATATTAAAATTAAGAAGAAAAAAAAGAACTTGAAAGTATATACGAAATTAAATAATTTACTTACAGTTTCATAATTTCGTTCTGCTAGACTTTTCGAACCTAAACTGTGTGATGTTTGTTTTGTCCGATTGTCTTTGTTAATTTTAGAAATTTCCTGCATTAAGTTAAAATAAAGTAATTAAGTTAATTTTTTTTAATTTTATTGCATTAAAAAGAAGAAATAATATTTAATACGTTCTATTCCCCTTGGTGATCTTCTCTCGTTCAGCTTATTTAGAAATTGATCTTTGATGATGTAGTCGGGTAAAGTTCTCATAACCACTTCGACTGTTAGATCTTCATTATTATATTTATGTAATAAAGCGTTATAAGCGCTTCTCCATAATTTGTTTAACTTTTCATTGACATGTCGATAACCATAGGTTGACCCGCTGTAATCAAATTCTCTCTGATCGATAAATAATTATAAAATTAACTATTAATTAACTATAAATTTTATAAACTATAATTAACTATAAATTAATGAACCTGTATCGTTGCCATCGCCTCATTTATGTTTTTCTGGTCTTGTTCAATCCACGGTACGTTCATTTGTAGTAACTTGAAATCGTTCGCGACCATTGCGCATTTCTTATTTAGTTTTTTTCCTACGCTATCGTGAACAATTTGATCATTTCTGAATTTTATTACAAACCGTTATCCTTGTGATGGATGATATTCTGCATGATCTTTGTTTTGTTCTCTTATTTTTTTCTTTGTTTGACTACCGCACCCAGCCGTGTTCATGTCATGTATATTAGGATGATCATAATTCTGTTCATCAGAGTCATCACTCTGATCTGGAGTCGTGATGACCATGAAAACCGAGAAAACAAATGGGACTAGTAACCAATACATCTAAATAAAATAAGGATAATCTAATTAATTGAAAGATAATATAAAAGAAAGATAATATTCAAATTCATTATACATCGTCTACATCAAATATTTGTCTATGAGGTCTGTTTAATACAAAAATCCTATTAGGTTCAATAGGATCTATTGAATAAAAACATTGTTTAGCTTGTTCGGCAAAAATAAATAGTTCTTCCCCGTATTTTGGCATTGACGTTTGCACACTAATAAGACCGAAATCTTCTTTTTTATATCCTTCGTACCATTTGCAGTGAAACATCGGATATTTCAACATATCGTGTCCGTAACATACTTCGAAAACTTTGTGAAGAGTTCCATGATACGAAAGATCATCAATTGTCGGATCGTCATTCGGATTTTTTAAGTATGTGGATGTAGTGGCGGAGACTAATACACCGTGATTTTGTGTCTTTTTTAAATATGACACTTCAGACGAAAGAAATAGCCGTTGTACGATTTTATAAAGAAATTTGGACCTCTTGATATCAAACAAATATTTTATGAAATATTCTCGTCCTTGCCCCTATTTTTCTGAACATATTTTTCAAACCAGTCTGCAAATTCTTTTAAATGTAATTTTTGCAAATGCAAAGAAGTAATAGTCGGATACCTAATATGTCAAACGTAAATATTAAATAGATATATATGAAAAAGATATATCGATGATATGAAAATGATATATCGATGTGATATACGTACCTTTGTTTTAGGTCGTCGATATGAAGATTTCGGAATATCTCAATAATATCCAAATTAAAAATGATATATCGATGAACTTGACCATGTTCAAGTTTAGTGAGCGAAGTGTTAGTTGATGCACCATAGTAACCATCGATATATTTTTCCGTTCTATTTGACTTAGTTTCAACGTTATGTAAAAAACGTGAACAGAATGTCATAGATTCGTCGGCCAGATATTTTTCTGCAATCGACCCTTCAGGATGGATGACTACGGGTCCGAACGTATTTTTTCAAAGTCAATAGATATCTTTCAATTGGATACATCCATCGATAATGAACTGGACCAGCCACTTTCGCTTCACTTGCAAGATGTACTACTAGATGTATCATTATTGTAAAAAAACTCGGAGGAAATATTTTTTCCAATTTGCATAATGTAATAACGATGTTTTTTTCCAATCTTTCCATATGGTCAACTACAATCGCCTTCGAACAAATCGCGTTGAAATACTTGCATATGTCAACTAAAACAGATGTTACTTTTGGATATGTTGATCAACGTAAGGCAATTGAAAGTAATTGTTGCATTATCATATGACAATCATGACTTTTCAAACCTGTAAACTCCCTTTCTTTCAATTTCATTTTTGATGAGATGTTGGATGCGTACTCATCCAGAAATTTGAGATCATGAAACACTTTACAGAAAATCGTCTTTTCTTCATTATTGAGATTGAATATCGCCTTTGGAATCTTCCATTAAGAATCACTAATCTTCAGTGGATGTAACTCGGAACGAATTTTCATTTCTTGAAGATCCAAACGGGCACTCAAATTGTATTTCGATTTGCCATCCATTCCCAATAAAGTGTTTATAATATTATCGCAAACATTTTTTTCAGTATGCATAACGTCGATATTATAACGTATCAACAGAGTCTTCCAATACGGCAATTGAAGAAAATACTAACTTTTTTCCATCCAGGAGGTAAGGACATGACTTTCATCTTCTTTTTTGATGGTCTCTCATCGTTTTTGCCGAAAATAATAGAATTTCTAAAAAAATTCAAATTCAGAAATACCTCCTCTCCCAAGGGTCGTTTAGGCGCTTCTTCAATTTCGATTTTGTTATTGAAATCCTTCTTATTACGTTTATATGGATGGTCTTTTTCCAAGAAACGACGGTGTCCAAGAAAAGACTCTTTCTTTCCATATTTCAATCAAACACTACTCGTTTTTTCAGAACAAACTGCACATGCCAATTTTCCTTTCGTGCTCCAACCAGAAAGATCACCATATCCTGGATAATCGTTAATTGTCCACATCACTGCAGCATGCATTTGAAAGTTATTCTGAGTAACCACGTCATATGTCGTGATACTAGTGGTCCACAGAATTTTTAACTCATCAATCAGTGGTTGTAAGTAGACATCTATGTCATTTTCAGGTGATGTAAGTCCGGAAATTAGAAGACTCAAAATGAAATTGGGTTATTTCATACACATCCACAGAGGAAGATTATAAGGCATAAGAATGACTGGCCACGCTCTATGAGAAAGTGACATCATACTAAATGGATTAAATCCATCGCTTGCAAGTCCCAATCTGATATTACGTGGTTCAGAAGCAAAATCGGGATATCGATCGTCAAATTATGTCCATTGCAATGAATCTGCCGGATGACGAGGAATTCCATCTTTTTCCGATAATTTTTATGCCAAGTCATTCCTTTAGAAATATCTTTCCACAAAAACAATCTTTTAAGTTGTGGTATCAACGGAAAATGTCTCAAATATTTGGCGGGAATCCATTTTCTTTTTTCATCATCAGCTTCGTTCAACCACCTTGAAACACCACATGTAGGACAACTTTTGCAATCTTTATGTTTTCTACGATAAATGATACAATCGTTCCGACATGCATCGATTTTCTCATACCGTAACCCCAAATCACGAACAACTGACTTAGCTTGTTACATATTCTTAGGGATTGTTTCCGTTCCATTGGGATGAGATCGACGTAAAATGGATAACTACGTCTCAAATGATTTATCGGACCACTGATTGATACACTTACATTGAAATAATTCCAAAATAAAAGAGAGCTTTATAAATTCGGTACAAAAGTCGAATCGTCTTTCAATCGATTAACAAAAGTCGAATCATAATTTAAATTTGGAAGATCTTCATTCGGTTCTGGAAGATCTTCATCATTATGATCTGCAATATCTGGAATATTTTCAATCTCATCAGATCTACCCATCGCCACGCAAACCAAATTACGCATTTCATTTGGTCCATCTTCAATTATATTTTCCATGTTTGGTTCTGAATCGTAAGTTCGCTCACTATGTTTCGTCCATATAACATAATGTTTCAACCAATCATTCATGAAGATGTGTTGACGTAAATCGGCAATTGAAATCACATTTCTATTAGTACAGTCTCTACATGGACAAGGTAAATATCCTTTCTTATACAAACCATGGCATTTTCGTAAACCATATTGAACAAACGCCGTGAGGCCATCTCTAAATTCTTGGCTACATGGGCTCAAAGTTAACCAAGCCTTATCGGGTACCCGAATTTCAGACATTCAACTGAAATACATAAATAAATAAATAAATAAATAATTATTTAAAAATTAACAAACAATCACACTTATAGAAAATCTGATTGTTACTTTTTTTAATTAATAATTAATTAAATAATTTTTTAATTAATAATTAATTAATTAAATAATTTTTTAATTAATAATTAATAAATTAATTTTTTAATTAAATAAATGATTTTAATTTTTAGATAATTGTTATAAACATTTGATTTTAAATCAAGTTCTTAATATAAAAACTGATTATTGGAATTTCCAATATTTTATTAATGAATTATTCATTATTCATTATTAATTAATTAATTAATAATTATTTATTCAATAATTATTTGAAAATTAACTAACAATCACACTTATAGAAAATCTGATTGTTACTTCTTTTAACTATTAATTAGTTAATTAATTATTTAAATTTAATTAAATAATTATTAATTAAATAAATAAATGATTTAAATATTTAGATAATTGTTTTCAACATTGAATTTTAAATCAAGTTCTTAATATAAAAACTGATTATTGGAATTTCCAATATTTTGTTAATTAATTGTTAATTATTAATTAAAAACTAACTAACAATCACACTTATAGAAAATTTGATTGTTACTTCTTTTAATTATAAATTACTTAAATAATTATTTAAATTTGTTTAAAAAATTATTTAATTAATAAATTAATAATTAATAATTAATTAAATAAATGATTTTAATATTTAGATAATTGTTCTCAACATTGGATCTTAAATCAAGTTCTTAATATAAAAACTGATTATTGGAATTTCCAACATTTTCTTAATTAATTAATTATTAATTATTCAACAATTATTTAAAAACTAACTAACCCTAACCCTAATTAATTATTAATTATTTCAATTAATAAATAATTACTAAACATTTATTATAAACTAATTAAAAAACACATTTATATAAAATAATTACTAAACATTTATTTAACTAATTTTTAAATTTATTTGAATTTTGATTTAATTTTAACTCATGCATTCATTTTAACTCATGCATTCATTTTAACACATGCATTCATTTTAACTCATGTATTTCAATTCATTTCATGGCATTTCATTATTTCATAGCATTTGGTGATACAGTATCCCGAACCCGATCACAACCTACCAGCAACTAGAGGTCTGGATAGCCTAAGATGAGTTAAGGTACCAAGTCGACTTTCTGGGGATCGACTTTCCTGAGGATCGACTTCCCTGGGATCGACTTCTGAATAAAGTCGATCACCAGGAAAGTCGACCCCCAGAAAGTCGACTTGGTACCTTAACTCATCTTAGGCTATCCGGACCTCTAGTTGCTGGTAGGTTGTGACCGTGTTCGGGATACTGTATCACCAGTACTCCCCCCTCCTCTGCGTATTAGATACTTTGGGATACGTCTTTTAGTACTATGGTCTGTGTGTTGGACCTTGTACTATCAGTATTCCCCCCTCTTTGCGTGCTGGGATGTGGATTTTTGGTGATATCCCAGGATGTGAGATCCTCTCTCACCAGTATCCCCCCCCCTCTCTACGCCTGCGAGGTTGTATCTATGCTTCCACGGAGGTTGTCACGTGCTTTTGCCAACTATTGTCCAGTTCGTCCTAGCCGAAGCATACTCCTTGCGCACCTGCCTGGCCTGATTTTCCCGCGAAACCCTGCTTGCCCACCTTGACGCCTTGCCTGAGCTATCTTTGAGCACTGTTCGGGTTCTCTTCCTTGTGGCGGGTTTTGAGAGTACCCGACCCCCTCCTTTCGCTCGCCTTTCTGCGATAAGGGTTGAGTGTGATCCCTCGTCTACCCACGTTCATCCGTAGTTGAGGGTTATTTTTTGAATACTTGCCCCCTCCTTTTGCTCGCCTTTCTGCGACTGAGGCTGAGTGTAATTCCTCGTCTACCTTCGTTCATCCGTAGGTGAGGATTATTATTTGAATACTTGCCCCCTCCTTTTGCTCGCCTTTCTGCGACTGAGGCTGAGTTTGATTCCTCGTCTACCTACGTTCATCCGTAGGTGAGGGTTATTGTTTGAATACTTGCCCCCTCCTTTTGCTCGCCT
>LFYR01000839.1:110726-133717 GCA_001185155.1 Zostera marina
CTTTAGGTTACCCTCCTGAGACGGAGGAGAAGTACCCCTTTCCTTCTCCTCTTGAGGAGAAAAGCGCCCCATCCTTCTATCGGGAGATAGATGGCTCTTGGCGCCAGTGGTCCATCCTTATTCGCAACGGTTTTCATGTTGTCCCTATCCTCGACCGGGGCGAGTACGGGACTGGTTATGGTTCTTTCTGTGCAGTTTCCTTGACTTATATTCCGGGCTACCCTCTCTCCTCCAACGCGGGCAGATGCTCTAACACCCTTTCCCTGGATGCCGCCCAAAGAATTTTGAGGGGGTTAGAGCTTAGATGGGCCTACCCTTCTGAGAATACCGGTGATGTGCCCCCTTATTTTATGTTGGCACTTCACCGTATCTACTTTACTAACTTTCCGATCCTTCCGATCCCTTCCCTAGTTAGTGAAATCCTTTTGTATTCTGGATTGTGTATTTCTCAGATGGGTGCCGCCTTTTTCTTTTATGTCAGGGGCTTTATTAATGTTCTCAGGGATGCTGACATAATCCCAACTGCTCGGCTGTTTTTCCACTTCTTCTCTTTCCAGAATCCGAAGAAGGGCAGCCCTTTCATTGCATGTGCCAGTCGTGCCTCCTCTGTCACTCACTCCGCTCTCTTGAAAGATCCTCCGACCAGGCGGAACAAGAGTGAGTTTATTTTTGTGGATTGCAGGCTATGTCATGGTAGTAGACTTCTTCCTGCATCCAGTAGTGATCGTAAGCCTACTCCCCGTCCTGTTCTGACCGAGGATGAGGGAGCTTCTGTACAAAGGCTGGCCTTCCTACATCCTATCGCTGTGCCTGTCGGTCACGCGATTGATGATATCTTTAACCGACAAGGTTTTCCTTTGTCTGTTTTTTCTTTCTGTTTTTTATGCGTATGTATTTTTACTAACTCTGTTTTTATTTCTCGCAGATTTTTACATGCATAACCCTGGAGGTGTCCCTGAACGCGTTGGGCAGAATGAGACGGGTACAAAGGTTTATGCATCTGCCTCTAAACCTTCTGATGCCCAACATTTCAGGCGTCGCGCTCATGAGAACGCTTATACGAAGATCAACCAGCTGAGGAAGGGGAGGTACCTGTGGGGACTACTCCTGCGCAGTCTCCTGCTGCTGCCAGGCTTGCTTCCCTCTTTCGTACCCTGGAAGAGGAGCGAGAGAGAACTGCTGGAAAGGATGTCCAGCCCGAGGGGTCTGAGGAAAAAAGAAACAAAAAACGAACTCCTCCCCCAAGGACCGACTCATCTCCTCCGAGGAAAGCGAGGAGACACTCCCCCAGGCGACGAACTCCTCCGCGTGGGAGATATTATGCTGGGGAGTCCTCCCGGGGTCGGTACTCATACGCTTCTACCCGGGAGGTACAATTGCCGGGTTATCAAGGTTCCCACCCCCGGAATTATGGGACCAAGTTCCCGATAGTCGCTGACACGGATGCCGCCCGAGCTACGTTGCGGACTATATCTGGGTATCCGATGGACCGGACTGTCGAGGAAATAGGACAGAACCTGAGCAACGTGAGTACTTTTGTTTTTACTATTTTTATGAGCATGTTCTTACTCATTCTTTCTCTTTTTACAGCTCGCTTATTTGTTTCAGGGCCGCCTCTCTTCCCTGTCTCGTCTTCCATGGATCTCGTCTTCGTGACTACCAGTCCATGGAAGACGAGTTGAAGAGAGTGAAGCGCCGATGCAAGGATCTGGAAGGCGAGGTTGCACAGAAAGTTTCAGATGCCTCTACTCTTTCTGCTACCAACAAGAGGTTGGCTGAGGACTGGGCTGCTCAGAAAAATCTCTTGAGAGATAAGGAGCAAGAACTCTCCAAAGTCAACGGGGAGTTGGGAGCTGTGGGGATGGAATTAGCTACTCAACGTGCCAGGGTTTCAATTAAAGAGTCGATGATTGTCGATATTACCCGGCAGACTGAGAATATTGAGGCAAACCTTCTTTCTACTAGGATACAGAATGATATCTTTACTCAATGGTTGAACGAAGGTGAAGAGGAAAGGCAGAAGCTCTCCCAGTCGCTGGATGATTGCCAAACTAAGTTGAAGCGACTGGAAGGAGAAGACCAGGAAAAGACTGAGGAGCTTCAACGCATGATTGATCACCTGGAGAAGCTCAAGACTGAATTTCTCGCCAACGTGCGAGATTATAATGATCTGGTGGACTTGGGTCCTCATCTCTGTCCTGGTTTCGAGGCTGAGAATATCCATAACTGGGCCCGCAAGTACCCAAAAGAAGCTAATGAAGTCCGAAATCGGGCACTTGCGGAAGAAGAGGATGAAGATGAAGAAGAGGAGGCTTTGGGAGACAACACTACTGCCACCATTGATAAAGACTTTTCTGTGGAAGATCAAGATGATAATGGTGCAGCGGGTTCCAAAGATTTGCCCCTTCCTCCTAGTGATAAATAGATCTATCCTCTATCTTATTCATTGTAACCTGTATCTAAATTCCTCTGTAATTCTTGTTAAATCAATATATGGAATGTATTTTTTAAGTATTCTGATTATCAATAATAGCTAACTAAACAACATATTAGTTAAGTAGTTCAAACTATTACAACGAGTAATATAATCCTACTTGATTGTTAAAAATATAACTGTAGGTTATCTGCGTGCCAAGTGTTGGGAATGCCTGTTCCATCTTCCCGTTTTAACTTGTACGTGCCTGGTCGGAGTTCTTCCTCCACCACATATGGTCCTTCCCAATTCACGCCTAGTTTGCCTTTAGAGCAGTCCTTTCTGCCGACACTTGCTCTTCTCCATACTAGGCTTCCTTTTCTTATCGCTTTATCCTTGACATTCTTGTCGTGATATCTAGCGATACTTTGCTTGTAAGCTTCATTCTTTGCTTGTGCATTATCCCTAAGCTCGTCCACCAAGTCTAGAGTTGTAGCACATGATCTCATGTGTTTCTTCCGTGTCATAGGATAACACTCTGACTGTTGGAATGCTCAGCTCTGTTGGGATTAGTGCTTCCATTCCATATGCTAGTGAGAACGGGGTTTCTCCGGTAGGTGTCTTTTCAGTGGTTCTATACGCCCACAGGATCTCTGGTAGCAGATCTGCCCACGAACCTTTGGCCTGTTCGACTTTTTTCTTCAGTCCCTGAACGATGGCTCTGTTTGTGACTTCTACTTGCCCATTACCCTGTGGTCTGTATACCGATGAAAAATGGATTCTAGTGCCCATGTTCTCGCACAATCTCGTAAACTCCCCACCGGTAAACTGTGTCCCATTATCTGTCACTATATGCATTGGAATACCGAATCTGCACATTATGCACTTGAAGACAAACTTTGTTGCTGCTCCTTGAGTTATCTTGGGTACAGCTAGTGCCTCGACCCATTTTTCATCACAAATATGAATTTAGCCTGACCTGTCGATACTGGAAATGGTCCCACAATGTCTAACCCCCACATTGCAAAGGGGATGGGGCTTTCTACCCCTGTTAGCTGAGTTGCGGGATTTCTCTGTATGTTTTTGTGTATTTGGCAGGCCTTGCATTTTCTTGCGAATAGGACTGCATCTTTTTTCAGTGTGGGCCAGAAGTATCCCTGCCTTATTATTCTTTGGGCTAGAGATCTTCCCCCTGGTGTATTCCGCATACCCCTTCATGAATCTCCTCTACAATGAATTGTCCTTCTTCTATTGAGACACATTTCATTAGAGGTCCATCGTAGGATTTCTTATACAGAATATCACCGATCAGGCAGAATCTTGAAATGCGTGTTTGTAACTTACGCCTTTCATTCTTGTTTTCAGGAAGTTTCTGTCCCTCGAAGTATTCTATCAAGGGTTTCCTCCAGTCTTCTGCCTGGATTGTGACCAAGTTACATGAAGGTGTAGATGCTGAGTCAACTAGTATCTCTCTCTGTCCCCCCTCGAAAGCAGATGCTAACTTTGCCAGGGCATCAGCTGAGTTATTTTGACTCCTTGGAATCTGCTCTACCTCAACCTTGGTGAATTGTTTTTTGACTTTTTCTAGTGTGGCTGCGTACTGTACGATCAGGGGTTCTTTAACTGTGAACTCTCCTGTGAATTGCCGAGCCACTAGTTGAGAATCTGTTCTAATAATTACTGAACATGCTCCCAACCTTCTGAGGATTCTCATGCCTTGGATTACAGCTTCGTACTCTGCTATATTATTTGTAGCTGAGAACTGTAATCTGATAGAATGTTCATATATCCTTTGGTCTGGAGTGATTATCTTTATTCCCACTCCTGCACCTGTACTGCAGCTTGAGCCATCAACCTCTACTATCCAAGGTTTTTCTTTGCATTCTTGGGTCATGTCTACAATAAAGTCTGCTACTGCTTGCCCCTTGATGGCTGTGGCAGGAACAAAATCTACATCGAACTCGCTTAACTCCAATGCCCACTTCGTTAATCTTCCGGAAGTATCTGGCTTGTGGAGGATTCTGCGGAGTGGATGCTCTGTTAAGATTTTAATTGTATGAGCCAGAAAGTATGCTATGAATCTGCGTGCTGCATGTACTACTGCTAGGACTATTTTTTCCACTGGAGGATATCTTGTTTCTGCCCCCTGTAGCCTTTTTGAGTGATAATATATCGGGATCTGTTCACTGTCCCTTTGACATATTAGAACTGCACTGATAGCCTCTTCTGAAGCTGCTACATAGACGTACAATTCCTCCCCTATATTTGGTGAAGTCAGGTGTGGTAGAGAAGCCAGATGTGTTTTGAGTTGTTGAAATGCCTCATCACACTCTGAGGTCCATGTTATTGCCCCTTTTTGACTAGTTTTTAACAGCTGGAAAAAGGGTTTGCACTTGTCTGCTGTTTTGGAAATGAACCGACTTAAGGCATTGATTTTTCCATTTAGCTTCTGTACCTCTTTTATTGTTCGAGGTGGTGCTGTTTCTAGTATTGCTGCTATTTTATTTGGATTTGGTTTTATCCCTTTCTGCCCTACATAGAATCCAAGAAATTTTCTTCTTGTACTCCGAAACTGCATTTGGCAGGGTTTAACCTCATCCCGTAATTCTGCAGAGTTTCCAGGGTCTCTTTCAGATCATTTGGGTGTTCATCTGCTTTCTTGGATTTCACCAGAATGCCATCTACATATGCCAGGACATTTCTTCCTTCCTGCTTTTTGAAAACCTTGTCCATCAGCCTTTGGAAGGTTGCTCCTGCATTTCGTAGGCCGAAAGGCATGACTTTGTAGCAATATGTCCCCCATTCTGTGATGAATGATGTTGCCTCATCATCATCTTCTTTCATTAGGATATGGTTGTACCCTGAATGTGCATCCATCATAGATAGCAACTCATTTCCTGATGCTGCATCTACTAACCTGTCGATGGATGGGAGTGGGTAGCTGTCTTTTGGACACGCTTTGTTGAGATCTGTGAAGTCTACACACATCCTCCATATTTCTCCTTCTCAGCAAGGAGTCGGATGGCCTCAGCTATTGCCTGAACCGTGATGTTCAGATTTTCCCCTCCTGCTGAAGCTTGGGGAGTTTGCTCGGGTTCACCTTCGGGTTCAGCCTCAGGTCCCGTGGGAGTCCTTTTGTTCTTGTTGCCCTTGGGTGGTCGACCTACTGGCCTTTTAGTTTTTGAGTTGCCAAGTTGTTGCCCTGAGAATTTGCTCCTCCTCCTTGGGAAGTGCTTCGAGTTACCACCATTCTGTAGTGTTCGACTTTTCTTGGAAAGAGTGTTCGACTTTTGCTTGGAGAAAAGTCGGTCTTCAAAAAATCGATCCCTAGTGCACTTGGAGGATTCCTTGGAAGTCGTAGTCTGAAAGCGTAGCTCCTTGAGGAATCGACTTTTTTCCTTGGAAGAAAAAGTCGATCTTCTGAAAAGTTGATCCCTTGCTGGCTGATTTCCTCGCAAGACTCCCTAGCTGGCGACTTGGAAAAAAGTCGATCACTATTTCGAAAAAGTCGAGGAGCTTTTGTCGTGAGTATCTTTGAATCACAGACGGCGCCAACTGATGGGGGTGAAACCCGACCAGTACACCAAGACGCGCAAGCAAACGCCAAGCGGGGAACTCCGCGGGAAACCGGACCGGAACTCAAGTGCGCAGAGCTCTGCTTCGCTAGGAATTCTTCTACTCCAAATGACTTGCCTCCAATGAGTGGGGGGTGCCCTCTATTTATAGGGGTTCTTATGGGGGTAATCTGGTTTGGGCAGTAACCGCCTAACTGCCTAACTGATCAGATTGGGGCCCGAGATCGACTTTCTGGGGGTCGACTTTCCTGGTGATCGACTTTATTCAGAAGTCGATCCCAGGGAAGTCGATCCTCAGGAAAGTCGATCTTCCTAGGATACGACTTGGGACCTCCCCAACCCTAGAATAGATACCTTAACTCATCTTAGGCTATCCGGACTTCTAGTTGCTGGTAGGTTGTGACCATGTTCGGGATACTGTATCACCAATTGGAAATTCCATTAATCAGTTTTTATATTGAGAACTTGATTTAAAATCCAATGTTGAAAACAATTATTTCAAAATTAAAATCATTTATTTAATTAATAATTAAATAAATAATTATTTAATTAATTAATTATTAAAAAAAGTAACAATCAGATTTTCTATAAGTTTGATTGTTAGTTAGTTTTTAAATAATTGGTTATTAATCAATTATAATTGTATGTATTTCAGTTGAATGTCAGAAATCCGGGTACCTGATAAGACTTGGTTAACTTTGAGCCCCTGTAGCCAAGAATTCAGAGATGGTCTCACGGCGTTTGTTCAATATGGTTTACGAAAATGCCATGGTTTATATAAGGAAGGATATTTACCATGTCCATGTAGAGACTGCACCAATAGAAATGTGATTCCAATTGCCGATTTACGTCAACACATTTTCATGAATGGTTGGTTGGCACATTATGTTATATGGACTAAACATGGTGAGCGAACTTACGATTCAGAACCAAACATAGAAAATATAGTTGAAGATGAACCAAACAATGAAATGCGTAATTTGGTTTGCGTGGCGATGGGTAGATTGAAAATATTCCAGATATTCCAGATATTCCAGATATTCGAGATCATAATGATGAAGATCTTCCAGAACCGAATGAAGATCTTCCAGATTTAAATTATGGTTCGACTTTTGTTAATCGGTTGAAAGACGCTGAACAAGAATTATGGCCCGGTTGTACTGAATTTACAAAGCTCTCTTTTATTTTGGAATTATTTCAATGTAAGTGTATTAATCAGTGGTCCGATAAATCATTTGAGACGTTGTTATCCATTTTACGTCGATCTCATCCCAATGGAACAGAAACGATCCCGAAGAATATGTATCAAGCTAAGTCAGTTGTTCGTGATTTGGGGTTACGGTATGAGAAGATCGATGCATGTCGGAACGATTGTACCATTTATCGTAAAAAATATAAAGATTGCAAAAGTTGTCCTACATGTGGAGTTTCAAGGTGGTTGAACGAAGCTGATAATGATGAAAAAAGTAAACGGATTCCCGCCAAATATTTGAGACATTTTCCGTTGATACCACGACTTAAAAGATTGTTTTTGTGTAAAGATATTTCTACAGGAATGACTTGGCATAAAAATGATCGGAAAAAAGATGGAATTCTTCGTCATCCGGCAGATTCATTGCAATGGACACAATTTGACGATCGATATCCCGATTTTGCTTCTGAACCATGTAATATCAGATTGGGACTTGCAAGCGATGGATTTAATCCATTTAGTATGATGTCAGTTTCTCATAGCACGTGGCCAGTCGTTCTTATACCTTATAATCTTCCTCCGTGGATGTGTATGAAACAGCCCCATTTTATTTTGAGTCTTCTAATTTCCGGGCCTACCTCACCTGGAAATGATATAGATGTCTACTTACAACCACTGATTGATAAGTTAAAAAATTTATGGACCACTGGTGTCACTACATATGACGTGGTTACTCAGAATAGCTTTCAAATGCATGTTGCAGTGATGTGGACAATTAATGATTATCCTGGATATGGTGATCTTTCTAGGTGGAGCACTAAAGGAAAATTGGCATGTTCAGTTTGTTCTGAAAAAACGAGTGGTGTTCTATTGAAATATGGAAAGAAAGAGTCTTTTCTTGGACACCGTCGTTTCTTGGAAAAAGACCATCCGTATAGACGTAATAAAAAGGATTTCAATAACAAAAACGAAAACGAAGAAGCGCCTAAACGACCCTTGGGAGATGAGGTATTTCTGAATTTGAATTTTTTTAAAAATTCTATTATTTTCGGCAAAAACGATGAGAGACCATCAAAGAAGAAGATGAAAGTCATGTCCTTACCTCCTGGATGGAAAAAAGTTAGTATTTTCTTTCAATTGCCGTATTGGAAGACTCTGTTGATACGTCATAATATCGACGTTATGCATACTGAAAAAAATGTCTGCGACAATATTATAAACACTTTATTGGGAATGGAAGGCAAATCGAAAGACAATTTGAGTGCCCGTTTGGATCTTCAAGAAATGAAAATTCGTTCCGAGTTACATCCAGTAAAGATTAATGATTCTGAATGGAAGATTCCAAAGGCGATATTCAATCTCAATAATGAAGAAAAGACGATTTTCTGTAAAGTGTTTCATGATCTGAAATTTCCGGATGAGTACGCATCCAACATATCATCAAAAGTGAAATTGAAAGAAAGGAAGTTTACAGGTTTGAAAAGTCATGATTGTCATATGATAATGCAACAATTACTTCCAATTGTGTTACGTCGATCAACACATCCGAAGGTAACATCTATTTTAGTTGACATATGCAAGTATTTCAACGCGATTTGTTCTAAGACGATTGTAGTTGAACATATGGAAAGATTGGAAAAAAGTATCGTTATTACATTGTGCAACTTGGAAAAAATATTTCCTCCGAGTTTTTTTACAATAATGATACATCTAGTAGTACATCTTGCAAGTGAAGCGAAAGTGGCTGGTCCAGTTTATTATCGATGGATGTATCCAATTGAAAGATATCTACTATCTTTGAAAAAATACGTTCGGACCCGTAGTCATCCTGAAGGGTCGATTGCAGAAAAATATCTGGCCGACGAATCTATGACATTCTGTTCACGTTTTTTACATAACGTTGAAACTAAGTCAAATAGAACGGAAAGATATATCGATGGTTACTATGGTGCATCAACTCACACTTCGCTCACTAAACTTGAACATGGTCAAGTTCATCGATATATCATTTTCAATTTGGATATTATTGAGATATTTCGAAATCTTCATATCGAAGACCTAAAACAAAGGTACGTATATGACATGATTAATCATTTTCATATCATCGATATATCTTTTTCGTATCTATTTAATATTTACGTTTGACATATTAGGTATCCAACTATTACTTCCTTGCGTTTGCAAAAATTACATTTCAAAGAATTTGCAGACTGGTTTGAAACATATGTTCAGAAAAATAGGGGCAAGGACGAGAATATTTCACCAGATATTTGTTCGATATCAAGAGGTCCAAATTTCTTCATAAAATCGTACAACGGCTACATCTTAAACGGTGTGAAATTTCTTTCGTTTGAAGTGTCAAATTTAAAAAAGAAAGAAAATCACGGTGTCTTAGTCTCCGCCACTACATCCACATACTTAAAGAATCCAAATGACGATCCGAAAATTGATGATCTTTCGTACCATGGAACTCTTCACAAAGTTTTCGAAGTATGTTACGGACACGATATGTTGAAATATATCATGTTTCACTGCAAATGGTACGAAGGATATAAAAAAGACGAGTTCGGTCTGGTTAGTGTGAAAACGTCTATGCCAAAATACGGGGAAGAACTGTTTATTTTTGCCGAACAAGCTAAACAATGTTTTTATTCAATAGATCCTATTGAATCTAATAGGAGTTTTGTATTAAACAGACCTCATAGACAAATATTTGATGTAGACGATGTATAATGAATTTGAATTAATTTTATTTTTATTTTATATTATCTTTCGATTAATTAGATTATCCTTATTTTATTTAGATTTATTGGTTACTAGTAGCATTCGTTCTATCAGTTTTCATGGTCGTCACGACTCCCGATCAGAGTGATCATTCAACTGATGAACAAGATTATGATCATCCGAATCTACATGACATTAACATGGCTGGGTGCGATGGTGATCAAACGAAGAAAAAAACAAGAGAACAAAACAAAGATCATGCTGAATATCATCCATCACAAGGACAACGGTTTGTAATAAAATTCAGAAATGATCAAATTCTCCACGATAGCGTAGCAAGAAAACAAAACAAGAAATGCGCAATGGTCGCGAACGATTTCAAATTACTACCAATGGACGTACCGTGGATTGAACAAGACCAGAAAAACATAGATGAGGCGATGGCAACGATAATTAATATTTAATTATTATTATAGATTTTATAGTTAATTAATAATTAATTTTATAATTATTCATCGAACAGAGAGAATTTGATTACAAGAGATCAACCTTTGGTTATCGACGTGTCAATGAAAGGTTAAACAAATTATGGAGAAGCGCTTATAACTCTTTATTGGATAAATATAATAACAAAGATCTAACAGTCGAAGAGGTTATGAGAACATTACCCAACTACATCATCAAAGAACAATTTTTAAAAAAGTTGATCGAGAGAAAATCACCGAGGGGATTACTACGTATTAATTAATTTCTTCTTTTTGATTGCAATTAATAACTTAATTATTTTCTTTTTTTTAACTTAATTATTTTATTTTAACTTAATATAGGAAATTTATGAAATTAACAAAGGCAATCGGGCTAAACAAACATCACACAGTTTAGGTTCGAAAAGTCTGGCACAAAGAAATTACGAAGCTGTAAGTAAATTATTTAATTTCATATTTACTTTCAAGTTCTTTTTTCTTTCATATTTAATTTCATATTTCTTTCTTTTCCTAATTTTAATATTACAGGAACAAAAGGGATTAAATGATATTGAAATTTGGAAACTCAATATAAAGGCAGCTTATCCAAAAGACGAACGAGTGGTACGTAATCTTTTATATTTATAATTACAGTTAATTACTATTTGTTTGACTACTTTCATTTGTTTTTTAAGGATAAAGCAGTTAAATGGATAGACAGTGAAGAAGCCAAAAATATGGCTCAACAAGAAAATATGACTCACACGGTAATTATTTCATATTTTTTCCAATATAATTCAATAGTTATATTTACATTAATTATTATCATGTTTTCTTTTTCATTAGGCTCTAATCCAATTTGCTATAACCGAATTTATCGGTAGAAGCTCGAAGAAATCAAGAACATTAGGAACAACTGGTTCCTCATTGAGCAAAAAGACAACGCATCGGATGAATGTGGGGAACTTCTGCATGGACAAAGGAAAAGATGCAATGGCCGAAGCAGAGGTTGAAGATAAGGTCAACGAGGCTGTCGAGAGGGCGATGGCTCGTTAGAATGAGGCAATGGCTCGTTAGAATGAGGCGATGGCTCGTCAGAATGAGGCGATGGCTCGTCAAATGGCGTTTTTCCAACAATACAACACCGCAATGCTCGTTCAAAATCCGAACTTGCGCTTACCGGAGTTTCCGCCAATCTTCAACAACGATGCAACGCAGAATATTTATACTTCTGGAGCGTCATCTTCTAGAGCCACACCGCCTACTCAACTACCAATGCAAGAAACTACGACGTCTCTACAAACTACGCCACAAGAGGATTACACCACTCCACAACCGCGCGGAGGAAGATCGATAATATTCACGAAAGAGGCATTACGAAAGGTGGTCGGAACTAAAAAAAAGAAAAAGAGCGAAAAAAAGAAGTTAAATTAGTGATTATCGAAGTTAATTTTTGTTCTACATTAAATATTAAACTTCAAATTCAATTTCAATATCAATTTCATTTTTATTTTCGATTTCATATTAATTTCAAAATTTTTTTTTTTTCAAAAGTGAACCAGCGGCTTGGCCGCCAGAAATTTTTTCCCGGGAAATTTTTTTTCCTACCGGGAAATATTGACCAGCGGCCAAGCCGCCGGTAAATTATTTTCCAAAAATAACTGCCAGCGGCCAGGCCGCCGGAAAATTATTTTCCAAAAATAACAGCCAGCGGCCTGGCCGCCGGGATATAATTTTCAAAAAAAAATGCCGGCGACTAAGCCGCCGGGAAAATTTCTGTTAAAATCGGAATCCAAAATTTTTTGCCGGCGACCAAGCCGCCGGTATTTCATAATTCCGGCGACATTACTTCCGGCGATGGAATATCGAACCATTATACCGGCGGCCAGGCCGCCGGAATATGCCGCCAGAACTGCGCTGGTTTTTTGTAGTGCGAGATCAGTGGGCTGATCGGATGGAGAGCGGCGGCGTCGGTAGGATGATCGGAGGTGAACTCGACATAGGTCGGAATGGAGGCAGTTGCTGGAGATTTGACAACAGAACGGTTTCTTAATTGATTTTTTAATTAATTTCCATAAATCCTTCATTACAATGCTTTATACTATAGGACGAAATTAAAATAAACTAACAACTTAAGGTCTTTAAGCAAATAACCCCTTTAACAATTTTAAAGATTAATTCAGCTAATGGGCCGAGTCCATCACGAAATCTTTAGTCCAGCCTGGTGCCCTTCTCTCTCGAGCCGGTCTAGAGCTGGTTAGACCCGGTTCTTCTCCAAACGGCCTCTGACCTCGGCCTTCCCCAATTTCTGAAATTAGGTCGTCGGACCTCTTCTCCTCCTCACGTCGGCTACGCTCCAGCAGCTCCTCCGTTAAATCTCCAATCTCCAGTAATCACGTATCATCTCCACCTCCTCCGAAAACGCGCGACCTTGTCCTCAAGGTTGATTGTTGGAAACGCCACCTTGACATCGTCCACTTCTTCCCAAGAAGAATCCTCTGCTAGAGCTCCGTTCCACAACAACAGCACTTGTTTGATCTCGCGTTTTCCCTTCCAGACCGTCCTGTGATCTAAAATAGCAGTAGGGAATACTAATGGTTGATTATTTACTGCAATGAGTGGTTTTGATTTTGCAGGTTGCTCTGGAATTGGGCCACAGAATTTTTTAAGCTTGGACACATGGAATGAGAGATGAATTCGACTTCCTTCAGGTAATTTTAGTTTGTAAGCTACCTGGTTGATTTTCTTAATAATCTCATAGGGTTCAAAGAATTTTTTCCCGAGTTTGTTATGCATCCTATTGGCGACAGAATTTTGCCTATAGGGCTTTAACTTCACCAACACCCTATCCCCTTCTTGAAACAGTACTTCCAATCGCTTTTTATCTACTTGTCTCTTCATTCTTAATTGGGAAGCCTCTAGATTTTTCTTAATGCTGGACAGAGTTTCCTCCCTAAGTTGCAATGATATATCAACAGCCTCTATTTGTGAACTGGCTTGATCATATGCAGGAATTTCATTTGATTTTTTTCCATATAGTGCCTTGAATGGTGTCATACCCAATGAGAAATGAAAGCTAGAATTATACCAAAGCTCTGCCTACGGCAGTAATGATAACTATTTTCTTGGTTCTTCATGACAATAGCTTCTCAGATACATCTCAAGAATTCTATTCACCACCTCTGTTTGCCCGTCAGATTGGGGATGATATGCTGAAGAGTAATGGTGCTTAGTTCCACTCAGTTTATGGAGTTCTCTCCAAAATTTAGAGGTGAACACTTTGTCTCTGCCAGAGACTATGGTGGATGGTATTCCATGCAATTTGATGATGTCCTTGGTAAACATTTCAGCTACTTTGACTGCATTAAAATTTGGAGGAAGAGGGCTGAAATGGGCATATTTTGTGAGCATATCCACCACCACCATTATCACAAAGTACTCTTCAACTTTGGGTAGTTCTACAATGAAATCCATACTAACATCTTGCCAAACCTTTGAAGGTATTGGTAATGGCATTAAAAGAGCAGATGGTCTTTGATTCACTGGCTTCATCTGTTGGCAAATCATACACTTGGCCACATAGTCTTTAATCATCTTCCCCATCCCATTCCAATAGAAATACTTTGCAATTCTCTTCCAAGTCCTATGCACACCTGCATGCCCTCCAAGATGGGAGTCATGGAAAAAATTTAAATTTTTTGCAATTAATATGGAATTTGATTTAATATAGTACCTGTCCTTGTAGTATAAAATCCCATTCCTGACCAGAAACCCATCATACTCTGGTCCTTTAGCCTCATATTTGTTGATCAGTCTTTGCACTTCTAAATCCTCTTTATTTTCTTCTTTCAATTCTTTAAAAATAGTATAGACTAAGGCTGAAAATGCTAGTAGGGAGCCTGGGGATCCTTCAGAATTGCTGGAAAAAATGATCTCTTCTTTGTCTTCCTCGAAGGATCTAGATAGAGCATCTGTCACAATGTTCTCCTTTCCTGGCTTATAAATGACGGAAAGAATCAAATCCTAATAACTTGCACAAAAACACTTGTTGTTCTGGGGTTTGTATTACTTGAGTAAATAGATTCTTTAAACTCTTGTGATCAGTTCTTATAATGAAGTGAGAACCCAATAGATAGTGCCTCCATTTACTCACATCTTGGGTAATTGCATACATCTCCTTCACATAAATGGTGGCAGCACTCATCTTTCCTGAGATCTTACAGCTATAGAAGGATATGGGGTGGCATTCCTGAATAAGTACAGCCCCTACCCCACTTTTGCAAGCATCTGTCTCAATGGTGAATTGCTTTGAAAAATCAGGAAATCCCAAAACTGGGGCAGTGATCATGGCTGATTTGAGTTTTTCAAAACTCCTTGTAGTCTCCTCTGTCCAAACAAAGCTGTCCTTCTTCAATAGGTCAGTCATAGGTGAAGCAATCTGGGCATACCCTTTTACAAACCTTCTGTAATAGCCAGTCAGACCTAGAAACCCTCTGAGCTTCTTTAATGTGTTGGGTATAGCCCAATCTACCATAGCCTTCACCTTTTCAGGATCAGGATGAACCTCGTCTGATTTAATTATATGCCCCAAGAAGCCAATAGAATTCTGCCCAAAGGAACACTTAGAAAGTTTGGCCAATGACTGATTTTCTCTGAGTGTCTCGAAAACAAGCTTGAGATGCTGAATATGGTCATCTAATGAAGCACTAAACACCAAAATATCATCAAAAAATATCAGGATAAATTTCCTTAGGTATTTCACAAAAACTGTATTCATGACAGACTGAAATGTGGTTGGGGCATTAGTGAGCCCAAATGGCATCACTAGGAACTCGAAGTGCCCTAGATGGGTTCTAAAAGTAGTCTTTTCTGTATGAGATGGGTGAACTCTGATCAGATGGAACCCTGACCTAAAATCCAGTTTTGAAAATATCATTGCTCCTCTCAGTTCACCTAGCAATTCGTCAACTGTGGGTATGGGAAACTTGTCTTTTATAGTAAGCGCATTCAATGACCTATAGTCCGCACACAGTCTATACCCACTATCTTTCTTCTTCACAAGAAGCACTGGTGAAGAATAAGGGCTTGTGCTATATTTCACAATATTCTGAGCTAGCATCTCAGAAACTAGTCTTTCAATCTCATTCTTCTGGAACCGAGGGTACCTGTAAGGCCTAACATTAACAGGTTGAGCGCCTGGTTGTAAGTGTATGAAGTGGTCCCTCTCTCTCTCTGAGGTGGTAGCCCCCCAGGTGCTTCAAAAACATCAGCAAAGGGTTGTACTACTTCAGTTATTTCAGCTATCTCTGAATTCATGACACTAGTCTGATCCTTCACCTCCTCTATATAACACAAATAAGCCTCCTGAGATGAACCCTGCAATGATTTTAGTTGACCCATAGTGAGAGGATCCTCAGAAATCCAAGGTGAGCCTTGCCATGACACTTTTTTGTTCTTCCACATGAATTCCATCACTAGGCTGGAAAAGTATCACCATGTTAGAACCAGCCATAGGTAGTAAAAATATGTCCATCAGAATTGCTGTGCCCTGGATTCTGACTTCTACATCTCTGCACACCTTGTCACAAACCAGTTTTTCTCCACTGCCAGTTGAGACTTTGAATAGTATTATGAGGTGAATGGTTAATTTCAGAGCTTGTGCCACTTCTACTTGCATAAAATTGTGTGTAGACCCTGTGTCAACCAGTACACTCACGGACTGGTATTTAATATACCCATCTAGTCTAATAATGTTAGCATTGATGTGGCCTTCAAAAGCATGGAGACTGATCTCAGTCTGTACTTCAGTAGTAATCTCTTCCATTTCATCCTCTACTAGTGGTTCTTCTGGGTCTTCTACCTCCCATAGGCAAGATTCATCAACAGATAGTCTAAACATCTTCCCTTTGCACTTGTGGCCCGGTGCAAATTTGTCATCACAGTTGAAACAGAGACCATTAGATGTTCTTTCCTTTCTTTCTGCAGGAGTTAGTCTTTTGAAGAATGGTAATTTTGGAGCTATTTTTGGGGCTAGTTCTCCTACTTTAGGGCCGGTTAGATCTGCCTTGTTTGCAAATACAAATGGTTTTGAGTATTTCGAATAACTTGGCATGTGATTAAGCACTCTAGTACCACCAGTTTGAGATTCAATTAATAGAGATATATCAAAAGCTTCATGAATATCTGAGGGTTTGTCTCTCAATACTTCAGTTTGAATTTCTTCCTTTATGCCAGATATGTACATTTCTAACACGAAATAATCAGGTAGCCCCAACACCCTTGTGCCCAATTCCTGAAATTTAGCTTGATATTCGGACACTGTCCCTTCTTGGCATAGCTTACTTAGTTTGCCTCCCGGTAGTGAGTAGTGTATACTAGTAAATTTTCTGAAAACTGCCTCAACGAAATTTTTCCAATCTGTCAACATGTTGCTAGCTTCCATGCACATATGAAGCACGGAATCTGCTACCAGGGGCTCGCGGTGATACGAGGTGATGCCAGAAGCTCTGGAGTCCACGACGCGCGCTCTACATCAAATACCTGCAAGGAGAGAATGGGCGATTCTCGTGAGAATCGACGATTCTCTTAGTGCTGCCCTAGTGAGAGTGGAACATGTGTTGTGTCTTTGAGTATCCCCTTGGGACCCTTTTTATAGCGTCTCGGAGGGCGCGATCAAAGGCGGACATAGCGCCTATTGCCATATATGGGAGCATTTCTGACGTAGGCTGGCGGCGAGTAACGGTCGTAAATCAGCGATTCAGGTATGGAAATCGCCTATTTAGGGCAAACTAGCCGAGTTTCAAGGGGCGAGATATGCAGTCTACCATACTGCCGATCTGGGCCCTAACTCGGCGATTTGACTCTAAAGTCGGTGATGAAGCACGGAATCTACTACCAGTAGGCTCGCGGGGTTGCGAGGAGGGCCGGAGGCTTTGGAGTCCACGACGCGTGCTCTACGTCAATGTACCTGCAGAAGTGGAGGGGAATCGGCGACTCTCTTGGGAGTAGGCGATTCGGGCTCCTTGGATTGCTCTGGTGTGGTGTGGTCAAGTGGGAATGACTTGGGAGTAGAGGACCCCCAAGGACCCCTTTTATAGGGTCCTCGGGGACGTTTCCCCATTCATTAGCGTGGGGCCCACTCTATTATGGTGTCCAATTAAGGGTGCCATAATAACATGGGCCCTCCCAAGTAACGGCTGGGAATCGGCGACTCAGGTATGGGAGTCGCAGATTCAGAGGTGGAGTCGCCGACTCTCTTGTGGTCAGGTCCTCGGTCTACCAGACCCGAGTGCCCTGTCTGGAGTCGGCAATTCACCCCTAGAGTCGGCGACTTGGTAGTCCCAGTAGGCGATTCCCAGGTATTGCCTTGAGTACTTGACGTAGACACTTCCTCCGCATTTGTAGAACTCTCCGGGAGTCCGGCATAAAGCGATGGAACTCTAGTCCTTGTTGAAGGGCATTGCTGGGAGTGACTGACGTAATCAGACATGTCTCACCAGTCGGAGATTTGGTAGTCCAATCGGCGATTTACAGGTTAACTCGACGATTTGACGATGAATATGTTCTGCACCGTGGGAGCCTTCCGGGGGTTCGGCGTAAAGCGACGGAACCTGGTGAGACATGCCTGATTACGTCAGTCACTCCCAGCAACGCCCTTCAAACAAGAAATAGGGTTCCGTCACTATATGCCGGACCCCCGGAAAGGCTTCCACGGTGCGGAGCACGTGTCTACGTCAAGAGCCCAAGTTAACACTTGGGAGTCGCCGACTGGGACTACCAAGTCGCCGACTCCAAGGGTGAGTCACCGATTCCAGCCAGGGATCTCGGGTCTGGTAGACCGAGGACTTGGCCTCCAAGGAATCGGCGACTCCACTCCTGGATCGGCGACTCCCACACCTGAGTCGCCGACTCACAGACGTTACGCGGGCGGGCCCACCCCATTATGGCACCCTTCAATAGGGCACTATAATGAGGTGGGCCCCACTCTATTGAATGGAAACGCCTCTAAGACCCTATAAAAGGGGACCTAGGGGCGTCCTCCATTCTCATCTTACCCTCTTGACTCATACTCCACACTAGAGCAACCAAGGAGCCCGAATCGCCTACTCCCACGTGAGTCGCCGATTCCCCTCCTCTTCTGCAGGTGTTTGACGTAGAGCGCGCGTCGTGGACTCCACAGCCTCCGGCTCATCTCGCCACCCCGCGAGCCCACTGGTAGCAGATTCCGTTCTTCATCAGCTGGCGCCGTCTGTGGGACTATCGAACCACGATATCCCGTCGTAATCGCGAAATTTTCTTCGCAAAGCTTAGCTCGATTCCCTTAGGGTGAGTCGCTAACTTTGTGTCAAGGAATCTCCGATTCACACAGGCAATCGCCGATTCCACCTAGTGAATCGCCGATTGCGGGTTATTCTGCTAGCTAAGAGTGTTGTCCACGGCCAAAATCGAAAGAAGAGCTACCTAAAGCAGTCACCGATTCCACTAGTGTCTGTCGCTGATTCCACCTCCGTGAATCGCCGACTCCCATAGTGAATCGCCGACTCCACCTGGTTCTTTCTCTCGGGCTAGTTCTAGCAAGCACTTGCTCTCTAGTTGGAACACGCTTTTGTCTACAATGACTTCCGAAAGGCAAAGGCACGACTATCATCTGAGGGGCAAAGGCAAATCCTCGATGATAGCTGACAGGGCCCAAACTGACCCTCCTCAAGAAAACAGGCCAGAAGGGCCTGAGGAGCCTCAAGTCAGTCTGCGCCCTCAAACATCAGTTCCTCCCGCTTTAGAGGAGAGGTTATCCAAATTCATGGAGAACATGGAGCAAAGGATGAACAACCTCGAAAAAGCGAGGAGTCAGAGGACCATTGCCAGCGAAGGAGCGGGTGAATCGGCCTCTCATAATTCTCCATCTGGGGAGAAAAAGGATGGTCCACGACCTTTCAAATCAAAGGTTGGACCTAGCAAGAGTCATACTGAAAAGACTCTTACAACTCGGTTTGTGGAAGACCTTCGTCGGAAGTTGGCGGTCAACCAAGCTGCCAGAGGTCCAATGGAATTTCTGAGGATCAAAAGTGCTCCTTTTCGAGAGGACCTTTTGAAGGGATCCTTCCCACAAACCTGGCGGGTACCAAGGATAGAAGCGTATGATGGTTCGGGTGATCCAAGAGATCACATCAACCTCTACCTTAGTGTCTTGGAACCACAAACCACCGATAACGCGCTGTTGTGCCGGGCATTCCCCGGCACCCTCAAGGGCAGTGCCTATCGGTGGTTCTTTGGTCTGCCAGCTGGATCAATCTCCAGCTTCACGGACCTTTCATCCAAATTCATCGCCCAACACGTGGGGATGATTAGGATCAAACACAGTGCCAACGCACTGCTGGCACTACGACAGAACAAGCTGTCGTTAAGGGATTACACAATCAAGTTCACCTTAATGATGACAGAGGTGAGCGATTTAATCCCAAGTCTGGCCATAGCGGGATACACAAATGGGCTTGTACCCTACTCCCCTCTGGCCCAACATCTTACTCTCCATAAGGTGGAGACTCTACCTGACCTCTTCCAGCAAGCTCAAGCATTCATTGAGGTGGAAGAGCAGAATGAGAACAAGCTGGTGGAACTTGAGACCACTAGCTACAAAAAACCAAAGGTCGAGAAAAAGAGCTACGGCGGAAAAAACAGTTTCCGAGGCTCTTCGAGCAAGTACACTGAGCATGCGGCTAGTTCCTACAAAAAGGAATGGAAGCCCAAGCATGACAACAAAGTGTACCAAACAACCACCAAGCAGTCGCCAAAGGGTCCATCCCAACCATGGAAGGAGTGGACCCCTCTGACAATCAATAAAGGCGAACTATTTGAGAAACTCAAAAGTCGGGCAGATCTACCTCCTGCCCGTACTCTGGACCCTGCAACCAAAAGTAGTCGCAAAAAGGGTGGACGGTTCTGTAAATTCCACAAGGACCACGGCCACCTCACCAACCACTGCAGGGAGTTCTCGATCTACGTCGAGCAACTGGTCTCAAAGGGTGAACTTGGCAACTTCGTCAAGGGATCCCGAGGACGAGACGGTTGTAAACCTGACCCGAAGGGGAAGCGTCCAAACTCTCCTTCACCGGACAGCGACAGTAGCGAGGATCGCCAACGGAAAACCATCAATATGATATTTGGTGGTGGATCCGTTGGTCAAAACAGAGGTTACTCCCGGAAGGTGCTGATGTCGCAGTCTACACCTCGCGACAATGGGAAAAGGCCTCGAGAAGAGAAGTCCACTTACTTCTCCGAAGAGGACCTGGACGATGTCCTGCTACCACATGAAGATCCACTCGTGATCCAAGCAGACATCGGTCCAACTTCCCGTGTCGAGAGGATGATTGTCGATAGCGGCAGTTCCGCGGACATCCTCTACATGGACACCTTCATCAAAATGGGCCTTAAAAAGGAGGATCTGTCTCCTTGCAAGGAAGCCATTTACGGGTTTACTAACGTCGCCACCCCAGTGGCCGGCGTTATCGACCTGAAGGTCTCCATCGGAACCCGAAAGGGAAGGGTTAGTCGAACATGTCGTTTTATAGTGGTTGAGGTAGAATCCACTTTTCACGACATATTTGGACGACCCTTCATCCACGGGATCAAAGCTGTCCCGTCTTCTTATCACCAATGCATACGATACCCAATCAACGGGATCATTGCAATTGTCAAAGGATCGCAAAAAGATTCCAGACAAGGGTATAAGAAGGCAACTCAGCTGGTAAAACTAAACAGTATGCTTGTCCACGCCCCACCTGACAACGGGGAAAGGGAAAAATTACAACCCGTGGATGAGACTGAAGTATACCAGCTGAAGGGGGGGCACGTGGCTAAGGGCCAAGCTTGTGACTGTCCTGGAGGAGTACCAGGACAGGTTCGTTTGGGAGGGTGAGCCTCCGACACAGATTGCGCGTCAAATTGTGACGCACAAACTCAATGTCGACCCATCTATCCCAGCTCGTCGCCAAAAGCGTCGAGTGCTCACCTCTGACAGGCGGGAAGCCGCCAACGAAGAGATATCGAAACTTCTGAATGCCGGGCACATTCGAGAGGTTCGATATCCAACTTGGTTGGCCAATCCCGTTCTTGTCAAGATACCCAATGGCAAGTGGCGCATGTGCATTGATTTCACAGATCTCAATAAGGCATGCCCCAAGGATAGTTTCCCGCTCCCATCCATCGACGAGTTAGTCGACGGAGCGTCTGGTAACGAACTCCTCTCCATGATGGATGCCCACTCAGGATATAACCAAATCCTGATGCATGAGCCTGATGAAGAGAAAACATCCTTCATCACGGACTCAGGGACATTCTGTTATAGAGTAATGCCATTCGGTTTAAGGAATGCTGGAGCTACAATCCAACGCTTGATGGACAAGGATTTCGTGGACCAGATCGGGCATAATGTTTCCGCTTATGTTGATGATATCTTGGTCAAATCAACAAGCGTCGAAAAACACCCCGAGGATCTGAGAGAAACTCTTAGGACATTAAAGCAATACGGAATGAAGTTAAATCCAAGTAAGTGTTCCTTCGGAATCAAGGAAGGTAAGTTCCTTGGTTTCGACGTAGGTCAGCACGGGATTAAACCAAATCCCGACAAAATCCAAGCGATACTCGATATGGAAGCCCCCCGCACAATTAGGGAAGTACAAAGGTTGAACGGTCGAATCAATGCACTCAGTCGTTTCATATCGCAAACGGCTGACAAGTGCAAACCGTTCTTCCAGCTACTAAAAACTTCGACTAAGGGTAGTATCACTTGGACAACGGAATGCGAGGAGGCTTTTACCAAGTTAAAAGCACACATGTCCTCGATTCCAATGTTGACCTCACCCAGGGATGGGGAAGATCTGTACTTGTACATAGCGGCCTCAGAAGAGGCCGTAAGTGCAGTCCTTCTCGCACAAAGGGATAAGGAACAAGTCCCCATCTACTATCACTCGAGGCGACTACATGGAGCAGAGATACGATACTCTCCGATTGAGAAAATCGTATACGCTGTAATCCATGCTTGTCGTCGCTTCCGAGCATATTTCTTAGCGCACACGATCGTAGTACATACATCGTGTCCCTTACGCCGTCTACTCCACAAACAAGACATATCGGGTAGGTTAACTAAGTGGGCAATCGAGCTCAGTGAGTTCGATTAGGATTTCCGACCAGCCACTGCCATCAAAGGGCAAGCTGTGGCAGATTTCATGGTCGAACTCACACCATCCAACCTAGCCCAACCATGGACTGTGGAAGTAGACGGGTCAAGTTGCAGCACAGGTTCAGGTATCGGAGTGAAAATCCATAGTCCAGATGGAAAAAACTATGAACACTCGATACGGCTCCATTTCCCGGCATCAAACAATGTCGCGGAATACGAAGCAGCCATTCATGGACTAAAACTGTTGCGAACCCTCGGCGCTGAGAAAGTCATCCTTCGCACTGACTCCCAGCTCGTGGCTCGGCAAACCACGGGTGAGTTCGCCTGCAAGGAACCACAAATCACGAAATATGTGGAGACCATGGTAGAACTCACCAAGCAATTCGCTGAGTTTAAAATCGAGAAAATTCCTCGAACTCAGAACACACCAGCCGATGCTTTAGCA
>LFYR01000839.1:133817-150683 GCA_001185155.1 Zostera marina
ATTTCTTGATCTATTCTTGCAGGTTGTGATCGTCCGTCGTTTGTTCGTTTACGACTCCGTCCGCGTGCCATTTCCTAATGGAATATTTTCTAAAGGAATAAATAAAATGAAATTATTCTGCTTGGAAAAAAAATGAAAATATAAAACATATAACTCACTCATGCGACTCATATAGAACATTCATCTTCAGAATTGAATGAGACAAACTAATTCAATTTCATTTATAAGGAGACAAACTAAAAATATATATTTTCAATTTCAAGTGTCATTAAATTTTAAAAACTGATTGTAATTCATTTATAAGAAATCATTTTATTTTTCGCTTCATTTATAAGAAATCATTTATAGATCCCAATATAAGAAATCATTTATAAGAAATCATATAAGAAATCATTTATAAGAAATCATTTTATTGTAAATCATTTATAAGAAATCATTTTATTGTAAATCATTTATAAGAAATCATTTAAAAACTGATTGGTTCTATAGATCCCAATATATTACAGCAAGGGTTGAGGGATTCGGTGAGATGGTGACCAACATTGATTTTGAATATATTAAAGCTAACCGGAGGGGGAAGCTTTAAGTGAAAGCAAGGCACACAACTAAACAGAGGTGGTTCCTGGGAGAGCCCTAGGTAAAAAACCTCATGATGGTGGTTCCTCCCTGTGTTTTTATTCCTTTTTTATAATTTTATTTCCCTTGACTGATCTTTGTCTTTATCTTCCTCCCAACCAGAACCGGAGGTTTGCTTGCGAAGTTGCAGAGACCGGACAGGAAGTTGCGAAGTTGAAATGAACAGAAGAATGTGATGATGCAGGGCTCACCGGAGAGGAAGTATCGCCGCTCATGTTCACCTGAGAGGTTGGAATCGTCGGAAGAATCAGCGGGATTTGGGGAAATAGGATTTGGGGAAATGAGAAACGGGAGTGGTAGAAAAACTTAGGTAAATTTTAGGGGTTTTAGTTTTATTTCAATGTTTTGGTTTATTTTAACTTAGGTTTTATTTAACTTAGGTTTTATTTACAATTTAGATTTTAACTTAGTTTTTATTTCAATGTTTTGGTTTATTTTAACTTAGGTTTTATTTAACTTAGGTTTTATTTTAACTTAGGAAACATGATTTGGGGAAACAATAATTTAAAATAACTTAGTTTATAACTTTTTCAAATAAAGATAGTTTATAACCATTTAAAATAAAGTTAATTTATAATTGAATTTTCAAATTTAAAATTTATTAAAATTTAAAAGTTAATATTAGAAATTGATATTTTTATAATTTTTAAAAAATCACTACTTGTTAATTTTTAACTTTTTAGGATTTATAATTTAAAATAACTTTTATAATTGAATTGATAACTTCAAATAACTTTTTTTAATTTTATTTTTCACTTTAAAATTTAAAATATCTAAAATAACTTTAACTTATAACTTCTTCTATTTTTTTTAATTTAAAATAACTTATTTTATAACTTTTAAAATATTTAATTTATTAAATTGAATTTTAGAATTTATTAAATTAGACTAACCCTGACCTACTAAGTTCATATTACAAATTGTTATTTTTTTTAAAAAAAAATTATATTTTTAAAAAAATCATTAGTTGTTGATTTTTTACTTTTTAGGATTTATAATTAAAAATAACTTTTATAATTGAATTTTTAATTTTAAAAATTAAAATACCTTCTTTAAATTTATTTTTTAACTTTAAAATATCTAAAATAACTTCAATTAATAATTTTTATAATTATCTAACTATAATCTAACTTTAAATTTTTTATAATTTATAATATCTAAAACACTATAATCTAACTTCTTCTAACCCTAATTTCTAACTTATAACTCTTACTTCTAACCTTAACACTATCTAAATATGTATATATACTTATTTTTACTAATTTTTGTTAATTTCTATTAATCCTAACTCTAACCCTAACCCTAATTATTTACATTTACATTAACCCTAACCCTAATTATTTACATTTACATTAACCCTAACCCTATGGTCATTATTAGCCAGGGCCAAATGCCGTGGCTAATAGATAGAAATATCAGTGGCTAATTTATTTGTCACTAAATTAGGCACGACTCCTAAATCCGTGGCCAAATTTCAGTGTAAAATTGGAGGGAACTTTTGCCGGAAATTTTAGCTACGGATTTTAACAGCCGTGGCTAAATATTCAATGAAAAATTGGAGGGAATTTTGCCGGGAAAATTAGCCACGGATTTTTGCATCCGTGGCTAAATATAAAGATTAGCCACGGGCTTAGCCACGGCTTCTACTGGCCGTGGCTAATCCCGTGGGCGTAGCCCAGTTTTCTTGTAGTGTACCCGTTTATTTTCATATTAAATGAAAAGATTGCTGAGCCTCAAGCTCTCTGGTTCAGTCATATTACGATTTAATATACTGTGGAGTTCGGTCATATCATCTGGTTAAGACAGTTGAAATTTTTTCCAATCTTTTGAAGGTTGATTTCATCACATGAAATTGTATCTGTCATTATGATATCTGATATGAATACAAGACTTCGATTATGGATGAACTCTCAGTTGATATAAATAAATTTAAATCCGGAAGAACTCTCAATTCAATTCCAATATAGAATAATTGAACCTAAAAAATTAAGGTTTCTTCGTTCTAAGATTGGAAGTTCGTTATGGATATAAAGAGACAATAGCAAAATATTCAGGAGTTGATTCATTTAGTGATTACAGCATACCAGCTCCCAGTTTTGATTTACTAGATGAAAAATATACTGAAGACGATGATGTTACATTGGAAAAATCTTTAAAGAAGGATCGTTGTAGACCTTTAGAAGAGATCGAATGTAACCTAGCACGTATTTTAGATACTCCACCTAGGCAACTTCACAAACTCTATACTAGTGAGGTATGTTTTAAGTAAATAATTATAGATCATTTTGAATTTTTCTACTGTGTAATTTACTAACAAGTTTGTAAAAATAGCTCATTGATGTTTTCTTGAGAATTGTACATGGAGAAATGGAAGATTTTGCTGGAGTTGACAAGGAGAAATGGATAAATGGAAATGATAAGGCACCATTTCATTTTGTTAGAACCGATATATTCAATGACACTGATGTCAGCGGTATTGTTCGTGGATTTTCGGAGGAAGCTGAAGGTGTTAGACAGAGAAGATTTGAACGTGCTGTTTAACAAACTAGTCGTGGTTTTGGAATATTTTTACTAAGTAGATGATCATTCCGATTCTCATGAATTCCCATTGGTAGTTCCTCGTCTGATCAAAAATAGGCAACTGCTTCAGGCATTATGATTCCAATTATAAAATGCGAAATAATTCAAATGCCGATGCTGCAAATCACGTGGTAAGTAATACTATTTACCTTATGAAAACCGTAAAATGAGTAATTAATTTGATAATCAGTAATTAATATTTTGTACTATTAAAGAAAGTTTGGATGGAGTCCTATTTCAAATCTATGAGGAATATTGACGATGAACAAAAATATGTCGACCCTACCTCGACAGAGATGTTTGTGATTTTAGAACATCTATTTGCTCGAGAACATGAGGAATAGTTTTGCTCGAGAACATATTGCAAGAACATATCATCTGATTGTTGACATCCACTTTGATTATTGATGATAGTATCTGACTGAATAGACCAATGACCTTATACTTCATTAGATTTGGAATATCCTGTGAAATTAGATTTGTTTGAATAAATATAATTTATGGGTTCTACCAAAAATGTTAGAAGTTTAAATTTTCAAATAGTACTTGAGATGAGGCTTGTCCTACATAATATGGGAGACTTTTATGAACTTGATTTTGATATAATATGAAAGCCTCTAAAGTATATTTTCCCAAAAGAATATTCTCTATAGGCAAGGGTGTTATGAGTAGTGGAGGGGCATCCAAGTCGTTATGATCTAATTGATCTTGCCTATTTCGTTGAGCAAGAATTACAGTCTCGACATAAGCTACGAACTCATACAATGTTGAAAACTTTTTACCTTTGTTTTAATGACTGCATTCATACCTTCGTTTCTTTGAGTACTTTGCATACCGCCAGAGAAATGTTCAGTCATATAAATAGGATACCATTTATACCCTAATTGGAACATTGACTCCAACCACTTGTCGAATTGGTTGAATATCCAAATGAAGGAATCTGTAATCTCATTAGATAGTATAGCAGATGCAAACAGTATTGAACTCAGATGATTATTGAAACCGCAAAACATTTCGAAAATAAGTTTGTATGTATTAGTGTTATAAGTTGTATCAAATGTAACTGTCTCACCTCATTTTTTATAATCAGAAATGTTTCTGGCGTCAGCCCAAAATAATTTAATTAGAGATCCTATATGATGAAAAAAATTAATTAATTAGGATAGTGAGAATTATAATATTTGAGAAATGGCGTGGTGTTTTAAAATATGTACCTTCATTGTCAACCTCGTATAGTCGTATGAATAGTAAAATTAATTGTCGATTGATTTCATAGTTTCAAACTTATCAATTAGTAAATCGGCATTATATTTTTTAGTATTTTAACGGTCATCTCTTCGAAGATTATAGAAATCAGTTTTCGTGAACGTACATTTATCGTAACCGCCGCACTGCATGGCTAGGTAGGAATACTATTGACTAGGAGGGATATTGTTAGCATCAAGATCATGAATAAGGTTACGTGCGAAGGACTGAATATTCCTGTTGACTGTTAGAAATCTTCTCTTAGACGGTTTAGTTAGATCATGGTTATGATCGGTGTGGAGTGTAGATATTATCCAGTGAGCCTCTTTCTTCCGAAATATTATGGAAGCCAAACATCCAGTTCTTGAATTTTAAATTTTGCGGGGATTATTTTTGGTAAGAAAAGTTGACTGTTTATTTTGTAATTTCGCATTTGAAAAGCCTTGTTTGCAACATACACATCTTCTGCTAAAAACCTCATCTACCATTATTTTTGATGTAATTTTTTCTTACGGAAAACCCTAGTTGACCCACGTACGAGTAATAATAATTTTGTGCTTCTTCCAATGACGAAAATATCAGACCAATGTGTGGTAGAAAATATGGAACAGAATTCGTTTCGGTCAATGTAGTTTCAGTGTTGGCCGAACTGTTGGAAAATTGAATACAGATTAAGTTAGACACAAAAAAATATAAAATATCGTAATAACTAGTCTGTGAATGAATTGTTCGTCTAAGTACTCGTAATAACAGAGGTACACTAGATAGTAGCGTAGTTGGTGATTGAATTGTATGTGTAAGTACTCGTAATAACAGAAGTATACTATATAATAGCGTAGTCGGTGAATTAATGATTCATGTAGGTACTAGTAATAGTAGAAGTACACTAGAGATGTAACATCCTCTAATTACGATATGAGATGTTAATAATATCAACTTGAACATTTACACAATCAGGTACAAAAAAAAATGTTGCACTTTCCCTAATCTAGAGAATCAACATGATAATATGTCAATAAAATAAAAGTTCAAATTTGTGAACAAAATCTAGAACATCATCATTCACTAATAAGACTCTAGAACATTGTTATTATTAATAAACATACACCAACGGAGTTTATAATATTCATCGAAATGAAACACCACTAACTCATGATACTAACTATGATCCTCCCTCCTATATCAATGCAATGTGGCTTCATCAACGTCCCCATCCTATAAATTTTTAACACGACAAAACATAGCAAAGCAAAATGGGTGAGTCTCAACTGACTCAGTATGGAAATCTGAATCTATGATTCCACACAAAGAATAATATACCAGTATTCATTCTCATCACATACCAACAGCCATAAAAGTATCAATAACTACAATCAAATAATTATTTAACAACTATTTGTAGCCTAGGATCTTGTCATATTGTTTATCTCATCATGAGATTCATATCGTGTCATGTCATATCATGTCGTGTTCTCATATCATTCTATAGATATTCATAATATTATTCGACATTGGGATCTTTCGGACTTAACATCAATTAATAAAAACAGAATTTTAGCGATTAAAACAAAGAAAATATAAAGACTAAGAAACTCATACTCATGAATCTCTAATCCTTCAGTCAATGTAAAAAAAACACAAAAAAATACTCCACTTCCCCTTCTCAAAACAGTACAAACTCACTATATTTTAGATTTAAATCATCACTTACTAATACTCTCGACAACTCTGTAATACAAAAAAAACAACGAATCAGAATAAAAATCAAATCAAAATAATTGGCAATGTTCCAGAAACAAACATAATCATTTTCAATCACGAAAATAAAATAATAATACTACGGAATCCCCAAAGAATTAGTTGTGAAATCAATCACAAAAATATCTAAAACCTTTAAAATCATGACACGCCCAACTTCAAATCTCTGAAAAATTGGTAAACTTAAATTAAATCGAGGAAGTTTATTTCAACATAAACTGCAACACAAAAACAAGAAAAAGAATCCAACTTCAATATCTGAATATTATCAGATTTGCAGGAATGACCATACTTTAATCAACCTATCAATCCCATCTTCAATGGACATCTAAGTATTACTTCTTGAATTGTTTAAAATCTATCACAAAATATATCTAAAACCATTAAAATCAGGACAGAACACCCACCTTCAAATCTCTGAAAATTAATAAACATAGATTAAATCTTGCAAGTTTATTTCGACATAAAATGCAAAACAAAATAAGCAAAAAGAACCCAACTCTAATGCCTGAATATTATCAGATTTGCTGGAACAACCATACTCTAATCAACCTATCAATCTCATTTTCAATGGATATCTATGTATCACTTCTTGAACTGTTGCATTTAACACATAACTTAGGATATCTAAGCCATAACCTAATCATATAATGTTTATATTTCTATCTATCAATAGAATCATAGTACTTTAACCCTAAAGATTTACAGAAAAATCATAAGAACAGATTTTAAAACCCATACCTTATCGATCAACTCACAACCTCCACACCAAGATTGAAATCCCCCTTTACAATCGATGGATTTCTTTCCTTCTTTTCTCTTCTTTTCCTTCTCACCCGTTCATCTCCTCCTAAACCTCTACACCTTTCCTTTTTATAATAATTTAATTAGGGCTCATGTCCCCACATCTTGACTTAATGGCTTAATTAACCTTAACACATATTTAGCCCAACAAGACTTTATTTTTATTTTAAAACACTTTAATTTCATAAGGGTTTTTACAAGAGAGTAACGTAGTTGGTGATTGAATTGTTTGTGTAAGTACTCGTAATAGCAAAAATACACTATATAGTTGCGTAGTCGCTGAATGAATGATTCATGTATGTGCTCGTAATAGCAGAAGCGCACTAGATAGTAGCGTAGTCGGTGAATGAATGATTCTTGTAAGTACACATAATAGCAGAAGTGCACTACGTAGTAGGGTAGTCAGTGAATGAATTATTCGTCAAAGTAATCGTAATAGCAGAAGTACACTAGATAGTAGCGTAGTCGGTGAAAAATTATTCGTCTAAGTACTCGTAATAGCAGAAGTATACTAGATATAGTAGCATAGTCGGTGAATTAATGATTCATGTAGGTACTCACACTACAAAAAAAAGTAGGCAGTTCGGACGAAGCAAAGTTAACGGAATTTCCGTTACAAATACTTATTATCAAAGTTAACGGAATTTGTAACGGAATTTCCGTTAACTTTGCTATTTCCGTTACAAATACTAGAACTTATATATTGTAACGGATTTTTTAACTATTTTTAACGGATATTCCGTTAAAAATAACAATTATTTAATAATTTTCATAATTAGGGTTAGGGTAAGGTTAGGGTTAGGGTTAGAGTAAATGTAAATAATTATGGTTAGTGTTAAGGTTAGTGTTAGGGTTAATAGAAATTAATAAAAATAAACAAAAATTAGTAAAAATAAGTATATATACATATTTAGATAGTGTTAGGGTTAGAAGTTAGGGTTAAAAGTAAGAGTTAGAAGTTAGAAGTTAGGGTTAGAAGAAGTTAGATTATAGTTTTTTTAGATATTATAAATTTTAAAAAATTTAAAGTTAGATTATAATTAGATAATTATAAAAATTTAAATTATAAAAATTATAAATTGAAGTTATTTTAGATATTTTAAATTTTAAAGTTAAAAAATAAATTTAAATTAAAGAAGGTATTTTAATTTTTAAAGTTAAAATTTCAATTATAAAAGTTATTTTAAATTATAAATCCTAAAAAGTAAAAATCAATTTAATAAATTAAATATTTTAAAACTTATAAAATAGGTTTATTTTACATTAAAAAAATAGAAGAAGATATAAATTAAAGTTATTTTAAATTATAAATCCTAAAAAATAAAAAATTAACAACTAGTGATTTTTTTAAAAATTATTAAAAATTAATTACAACTAGTGATTTTAATAAATTGTAATATTAACTTTTAAATTTTAAACTAAGTTAAATTGTAATATCATTTTAAAGTTATTTCCAAAAAGATTTTAAATTTTATTTTATAGTTATTTCGCAAAAGTATAAATTTAGTTAAATTAAGTATATATTATTTCCCAAAAATATAAATTTCCCAAAACATCCCCCCCCCAAAACCCAAATCGATTTCCCTCCGGCGATCTTGTTTTTCTCCCACTCCCATCTCCGGCGATCTTGTTTTTCTCCCACTCCCATCTCCGGCGATCTTGTTTTTCTCCCACTCCCATCTCCGGCGATTTCTGACGAGCAACCAGCGACGCGTCTATTCAGATCTCCGCGATTTCCCACTCCCATTTCGGCCATTTTTCGTGCTGCACTATTCAGTAAACAAGAAACTTTCAAAGTACTCATTTTTCGTGCTTCTGCATCTTCAATTGGTTTTTCATCCATATAGTATAACGCCTGTAAGAAAATTGAATTTCATTTTTTTTTCAAATGATTTTTATTTATTTATTTTAAAAGGTAGCTAGGCTAGACTAATTAATGGATCCATGACTCACGACTCATCCCAGTACAGATCATGGCAATGGTCTATTTGCACTTTGCAGTACCTTTGTGTATTTTTTTAAAGCTCTTTCAAACTTCTGGGTTTTAAATAAACTGTTTCCACACTCTTTCAAAGCTTCAATAGCTTGTAGTCTCTCTTGAAGATTCATAGTCCATGGTTCTTTTCCCTGAAATTAACAAACGATCAAGTATTAAGGTGGTTAGTTCTTTGTAGGCTTGTGAATTTTTTCAGATGCTAGCAAATGGATCCATTACCTTTATAAAATCAATCATCTCAATTTAAGTGTTGGCCGAGACATCATGTTATTTAAGTGTTAGAGATGTAAACCCAATAGTGAATCGACAAAACTATTATGGAAGATTAAATTATGTTGTTGAACTACAATATGGACCAAATCATGTAGAAACACTCTTTCATTGTAATTGGTTTGATGGCCAATCTACAAATGGAATACAAGTTGATACGTTTGGTATTATATCTATAAACACTAAACGATTAAAACACCAAGACGAACCATTTATCTTGGCAGCACAAGCACAACAATGTTTCTATGTGGATGATCCTAAAAAATTAGATTGGAGTGTTGTATTGAAAAGGCCACCTCGAGATTTGTAGTGCCTAATTATGAATTGCTTATATATTATTTGTGATTAATTTTTTAATTTATTTATTTTTCTGTTTTTATTGATTTTAAGTGCTGAATATTTTGTTTTGTTCGCAGATTATAAATGGCACCCAAAAAAGCATTGGCTAGTAAAAAACGACTTACACGAAGTTCTGTCGACCATGAAGAACCTTCTGCAAGTACTCATGTTCCGACTACAACTACGACTCCAAGTACTTCAACTCCTCAAATTCCAACTCCAACTCCTCAAGGTTCGAGTACTCCAACTCCAACTCCAAATCAAATTACAACTCCAATTCCTCAAGGTACGAGTACTCCAACTACTCAAGTACCATCAGCAATGAGTCAATCTAATTCCGACTCCGACTCGGACCTCAGAGATAATGATGGTAACTAACTAATTGACTCATTATATAATTGATTGATTTATGTGTATTTATTGACTCATTAGTTTTTATTTCAGAATTGAGTCTACCAAACAGAAGAGGTAGAAACTTAGATCGTCCGGAAGATCACCCCAAACAAGGTGAAAGATATAAAGTAGAATGGGAGCCAACACACATGCAACCAATTGGACAGCTGCGTAAGAAATTTAATGCAATGATCAATAGAGTCGCAAAAATGCATACGATTTTTCCTTTGAATGTGAACTGGCCGAAACAAACATCTCAGAGCTTTCGACAAGCATTCAAGTACATTGAGGTATGTTTTTTTTTATTTTCTGATTTAGATTTTTTTTAGTCGAATAATTTTTTAATTTTTATTATATAGGTTGATTTTGATTTAGACGGTTACCCAAATGCTCATCAATACATCAAATCCAAACTCAACAATACTTGGAGGCGTTATCGAAACTACATAAAGGAAAAATACTTTGACCCATTTGCTGATGATGAATCAACTGAAAGGATGTATGCTAGTCTTCCTCCATACATTGATCGACTCACTTTCGAAAAGTGTGTGGAAGAATTATGGACTACAGAAGAATTTAAGGTATTGTTTTACATACATCGATACTTATTAATTTACTATTTTATATTGTAAGTTGTTTAACATTATATATGAATTCGCAGTGAAAATCAAAAATAAACAAAACAAACCGGAGTAAGAAGATACTAAACCATAAAACAGGGTCAATTCCTTTCAGTGCAATAAGAGAAAATCTGCAAAGCGAAGGCATTGAGGCATCACGAATCAATGTATTGATTCGTTCTTCTGGAACTGACAACGAAGTCGTTGTAAGTTTTAGTTTATTTTATAATGTTCATAAATAGTAGTTTATTGATCTACTCATAGCTTATTACTTATTTTATAGAGAAACTTGTCTGAATATTACAAAAGTGATGAAATTCAAGAATTACGTCCAACAACGGATGAAGATGTAAGTTTTAAATTAGTTTACTATTTCAAATTATTCAAATGTTTTATTTCTTATATATTATTTTTCGCACGTAGGTGATTCAACAAAAATGCATTTCTAAGTTTATTCAAAGCAAAAAAGGGAGGCACATTGGATTGGTGGAGGATCATTTGCTGAGTCGAGCACTGCTTCTACCAGATTTTCAATTGAAATGAATGCAAGATCTATCGACAAAGACAAAGAAAAAGAAAAAGGAAAAGAAAAAATGAACGATCGAATGGAAAAGCTCATGGAGGTATGTGTATGAAAGTCAATAAAATTTTAAAGTAATACATAAATATAAATGAATTTTAAATGTTTTACAGGATAATCAAATTTTAAAAAGGAAATATGATGAAATGTTTGATATGTTTGAAGACCTGAAGAAAACAGTTCTATCTCAATCAAATACAACTCCACAACCTTCAGATCGTGGATCGTTGCAAGATAGAAGTGTTAATGCAGCTCAGAGTGATCAAAGATTTCAGACTCCTCCATCGAAATAGGTCTTTCATTTTATTTTTGTCGAATGTTAGTTTTTTTGAATGTTAGTTTTTGTTGAATGTTAATTTGTTGAATGTTACTTTTCTTGAATGTTGAATATTGTTTATGTATTGAATATTTGTTGAATATTGAATGAATTTACAGGAATTAATATTAATTGAATGAATTTACAGGAATTTGAATGATTTTACAGGAATTTGAATGAATTTACAGGAATTTGAATGATTTTACAGGAATTTGAATGATTTTACAGGAATTTGAATGATTTTACAGGATATTGGAATGATTTTACAGGATATTGGAATGATTTTACAGGAATTCTAGAATTCCAGTGGCACTGGAATTCTGGATTTTTTTTTTGAAAAAAAAAAATTTGTAACGGAATTTCCGTTACAAATTTTTTTCCCTCATTTTTAACGGAATTTCCGTTACAAATTATTTTTCCTTATTTGTAACGGAATTTGTAACGGAAATTCCGTTAAAAATACCTAAAAATTTTGTAACGGATTTTTCTTTCCGTTAACTTTGACTTCGCTATGACATATGGAGTAGAGGCTGTCGTACCAAAACTTTGTCTCGGACCAAAGTTAACGGAATTTCCGTTAACTTTGCTCGTCCTAACTGCTAACTTTTTTTTGTAGTGGTAACACCCCTTTCGCTATGACATATGGAGTAGAGGTTGTCGTACCAATCGAGATGAACATACTAACGTACAGGATCTCGAAGTACGACGAGCTAAACAATGACCAAAACCTAGCTACAGAGCTAGAGTTGAGGGATGAAACCCGCGACGAGGCAGACCTGCGGAATGAATCGTACAAGGCCAGCGTATCACGATACCACAATCGCCAAGTACGCAAAAAAGTGTTTCTGTCGGGAACCCTCGTCACGCGGAAGGCTAGTATCACCGAAAGGAATAGGCCAAGGAATAAGTTGTCATCCAACTTCGAGGGCCATACATCGTCGATGAAGAGATAAGTCCAGGAACTTATCGCTTGCGACGACAGGATGGAACAATGGTTCCAAACACCTGGCATGCTGACAACATGCAACAATACTACGCTTAGTATTGACCCTCCCCTTCCTTTGGTCCTTTCGTGTATAGCAAAATAAAATAGTTAGATTTTATTTTCAAACATTTGTTTTTCCACTTTTTTAATAATAAAAAGTTAAAATTTCAAAGTTCCTAGATATTTACGACTTTACCCTTGATAAATCGAAATTGTTTTGTCGCTATGGCCTTAACAATTCAACTACATCTTGTCGCTATGGCCTCGATGTATAGATCACTCTGTCGCTTCGGCCAGAGGTGAACTCAAAGGGTATAAGTCTTAGGAACACGTAAAACCCTAGATCATTCACACTTAGGGTTTCCAAACCAATCTATTTTGTCGCTATGGCCTCAATAGATTAGAAATCGTTTTGTCGCTACGGCCTTAACGATCCAACCTCATCCTGTCGCTATGGCCTCGATGAAGGCAAAACAATCACTCCGTCGCTACGGCCGGAGACAAACAACAACTCTAGAGTCTTAGGGTTAATCGTATCTTTTTTATCTTTCAAAAATATTTGTTATCTTTAATTTTGTTAATCGATCTTGCGACTTGCTATTAGTTGTGAAGTTTAATTTATTTTCGCGAATTTAACAGTAGACTGAGCTACGATTCGTACGACCAAGTCTACGCCCAGAGTGGCTAGCGATAGGGGTAGTCTAATTTACGTCCAGAGCGGCTAAATTACGACTCGCGAATCTAGTTTCGGGTCTTAGTTACAATTCAAAAGAATAAAGTAAATGAACAATTGAATAGAAAAGCGAAAACGATTAATGTCATTAAATTTTTTTTAAAGATAAACAAAAAGATTACAAGATGATAAGGACTAATAGGGTCTACTACTACGCGGCTTCGTCCTTCATCTTGTCAAGAGCTTCTTTGTTCTTCTCGAGCTCTTCAGGATGTTCCTCTACCCACGCCATAATATCCGTGATGAAGTCCGGAGGTAGAGCGGGAAACACTGTCGGCCCAAAGAAGATGAGCTCTTGAAGCTGGTCGGATTGGTAGCGTACATCCAAATCCAACCCAGCAGCTCTATTGGTAAGTGTGGTGTTGTTATCCTTCAAAGTGAGAACTTCTTCTTCCGCACTTGCAAGCTCGCTCTTCAGCTCAGTAGTGTCGCGTTGGTTCTGAGCAGCTTGTTTCTTCAATTCAGCTATCGTAGCCTCAAGCGAGGCCACGTGCCCTCTCTCACTGGCTAGTTGGCTCGTAAGGTCTTCAATTTCTTTGGCACGCCCAGAACTAGCAGTTTTCAAATCTTTGCGAAGCGCCAAGATTTTCGTGACATATTCATCTATTTCTTTCTACTTGGACTCGATGGTTTTGTCCTTCTTCGGCAGAATATTGTCACGGAGGTTCTCCATCCTGGACCTCACATTCTTCAGTTTGTCGAGAGCCTTCTCGCTCTCCTTGAACTTTGCGTCGAGTTGGTTATATCTCTTTTGTATCTTCTCGACGTCATGGATAGAGTCTCCATGATAACAAGCATGTGCCATGTAACATGCGGCATTCATATGCTTCAGCAGTTCACTCCGACACCAAGTCCCAGGATGCCCCAAGAGGAGTGACATCGCTTCCCTTCTAGTTTCAGTACTAGCCATAAAGTCGGGAAGGGTTACTCCGGAAGAAGTGTAAGGCTCATAGCCCCTGGGAGGTGGAGGTGCAGAGCGTGAGCTCGACCCATGCTCAAAAGTCCGGCGAGGCTCGCTGCGAGAATTCTTTTTCTGTCGCAAGCTTATCAGCTTGCCCGCGCGGAACCTCTTGCGCATATACAGGGTGCAGCGTCATGATATAGAATAGAACGCCTCTGACCACCTTCCAGCTCTTTCTCAGTGGGTGGTTCATGCGCATCTTCAACATCTTCAAAAGTGAAGTCTTCCCTTTGGCAAAGGACAAAGGGAACACCGTGCGGCACAGAGTATGCAGTAAGTATACGCGCTATACGATCTGAGGCCTCGATATCCCTCGTACTCATCTCAATCGAGGCGTTCATGTGCACTCGATTCGGATCGTTCCACATTTCCCGGCTTCCGGGAAGAAATTCAGAAGTTATGAATATGAACTCCTTTCTCCAGTTGGATCCAAAGTTCGTCGGGAGCTCATCGACGATGTTCTTGTCAAAATGTCGTCGCGTGAACCCAAAGCGACCGGATCCAGATTTCTCTTTCGTGAGCTTGTAGAAGTACAGAAACAAGCTCGCCGTCGCAGCAATATTGAGCCCCCAACAGATGTTCATGAAACCCCGCAGGATCACGAAGAATTCCGCCGGGAGCTGCGACAGTGACACTTCAAATCTCAGAAGCACTTCACTTATAATCTCCGGAATCGGCAGCTCGGAGAAGTGCTTGAAATAGACCCTTGGGATGGCCTGGAATCCCGGGGGTGGCAGATTTATTGGCTGGTATCGCGACATCCAGAATCGCAGATGACCAGAGATCTGAATCCCCGACAGCAGTAATCGAGTGTCGCTCGCATTCAGGTTGGAGGGGGGATTCACTCCATCGGACCCATCCAAGGTTGCATGAGTCATAACTTGTTCATATTCGCCGTCCCCAGAACGGCCGACAGGGAGCAACCTTGGCACGCCATTCAAGGCGATTTCACAGTGAGCGAACCCAGAGGGGTTCAAAGCTCCGATGTACGTATCTAAGTCGAGGTCCGGGTCTCGACTAGCATTAAGGTCCACGGGGGGTTGCGGAGTTCTTTCGGAGCGCCGGCCCGCTCTTCGTCGTGGATTAGATGCACCACGGTCCACAGTTAGGGTCTCCTCGATATTTATGTTCAAAGGAGGAGGGACCCCTTCATCCTCTTCGGGCACGCGCACTTTGCCCTTCCCAGTGGTGCTCCTTCTCTTTCTCTTCAGAGAAGGACCTTGGTTCGGGATCAGTCCCGACACGATTCGGCCTTCCGCGCTCACGACCAATGGTGCAGTACGGTGCGTGGAAGAATCATCAATACTCATGGGAGTCGCCGACTCTAGCACACGAGTCGCCGATCCCGTAACAGGAATCGGTGAGGCATGGCCAGCAGTCGCCGACCCAATGGCAGCTAAGCCCTGCCCCTTTCGCTTGAAGGCTTTCCCTTTAACAGGGCCTGCATGAGTCGCCGACTCCACGATGGGAGTCGCCGACACAGAGGCCACGGGAATTTCCCCCAGCTCGAGAGGCTTCCGTACGACTACAAGGGTCCTGCACTGAGTCGCCGACTCCACAAGGGGAGTCGCCGACACTGGCAAGGCGCCAAGTAGCTCGTGCACGGTGGCACTCAGCTCCAATCCATGAGGTTGAACGACCGGAGTCGCCGACTCAACCTCTCGGTCAGGAGAGGGAATCGGCGACTTAACGGTGTTCAACACCCCATCCAGGTTATCAGTCATTAAGTCAGCTATAAAATCTGACGTTTCGCTTTCCTTCAATGCGGAATCAGGGTAAGACATGAGGGCAATCGACGACTTTAAGTTTGAGAACTGGGGAGTCGGCGATTGAAAATCTGAGGGTTTTGGGCGATTGAGAGAGGCAAAAGAGTGTTGTGAGGGTTTGGGGAAAACCTCTCCACTATTTATAGGCCTTGGGAAAATTGCAAAAACCCCCCAGAAAACCCAAAATTTACGAAATTTGAGATCAAGATTCGATCTCCAAATTCCCCAAATCACGCCAAGTCGCCGACTCCACAGGAGAGTCGCCGACTCCGAGCAAAAACTCACGGCACTGTGAGAAACTTTCCTTATTTGGAGATTTTACAAATATTCCCCGTATATCTCCCAAATATTCCAAGGATCTCCCGAAAAGATCCGACGGTTACACTAATAGTCGCCGACTCACAGAGGGAGTCGCCGACTTACAAGGGTAAAAAACAAAAATACCCCCTACCACGGATATCACCGACTGCCAAGAGTATCACAAACTCCAGTCGCCGATTCCGGGTAAAATAACACTAAAACTGCCCCAAGTGCAAGTTTTCAGGGGGGAGTATCACAAACTCTCCCGGCACTTCTGTCGCTTTGGCCAGAAGTCGTCAAATTTCAGGGGGGAGTATCACAAACTCTCCCGACACTTCTGTCGATTTGGCCAGAAGTCGTCAAATTTCAAGGGAAGAGTATTACAAACTCTCCCAACACTTCTGTCGCTTCGGCCAGAAGTCATCACACTTTGGGAGGGAGTATCACAAGCTCTCTCCATCTTTAAGGTTCCGAGTTTCAAGGCAACCTTGGAGTGTCGAGTATCTTTGATTGGTCATTTACCGACAATCACATAATTCGAAAAACACTCGTCCCAAAAAGTTATGCATCACAAAGCACAACCT
>LFYR01000839.1:151512-318265 GCA_001185155.1 Zostera marina
CCATGAGCACGATAGATCTGTCGCTTCGGCCAGATCAATCGAGGATTTATTGAGCATAGGAAGGAGCGGCACGAGGAGCAGCCCCGCACGGCAAGGTCAGTAAGTCAATAAATATATCCTTTAGACTGATGCAGTTGTTTTGCAGGTTATTTTTGTTTTGCAGGAACGATCCTGTCGCTTTGGCCAGGATCCACGCATTCTGTCGCTTCGGCCAGAATCAAACTCTAATAACGAGTCGGTCCATTTTGTCGCTATGGCCTCAATGGACCAAGAATTATTTTGTCGCTTTGGCCTCAATAATTCTCCTATCTTGTCGCTTTGGCCTTGATAGACTTAGAGATCATTTTGTCGCTTTGGCCTTAATGATCTCGACCCACTTTGTCGCTTCGGCCTTAGTGGGGTAACCGTCGTTGCGGACATAAAGTCGCTCTTGATCAGGGTGGACTATAAACATCGGTTCTGATAGTGAACTAGATCCTGTCGCTTTGGCCAGGATCCACGCATTCTGTCGCTTTGGCCAGAATCAGACTATGATAGTGAGTCGCTCCATTTTGTCGCTTTGGCCTTAATCGATGGGAATTATTTTGTCGCTTTGGGCCTTAATAATCTTCCTTCATCTTGTCGCTTCGGCCTTGATGATAACACAGAAAGAGTCGCTCCTGATCAGAGTTGGACTATAAACACGTAGTTCTATTGGCCTGGAACTAGATTCTGATAGTGAATCAACCCATCTAATAGTGCATGGGTAACGGAGTCATTGTGTCGCTGTGGCCACATTGACTCGATCCCATCTTGTCGCTTTGGCCTTGATGCGGATCACCTTGCTTGGGGGGGGGATACTGGCGGTACACGGGTGTTCAGCCATACTCTCTTCAGGGGGGAGTACTGGTGAGACATGCCTGATTATGTCAGTCACTCCCAGCAACGCCCTTCAAACAAGGAATAGGGTTCCGTCGCTATATGCCGGACCCCCGGAAAGGCTTCCACGGTGCGGAGCACGTGTCTACGTCAAGAGCCCAAGTTAACACTTGGGAGTCGCCGACTGGGACTACCAAGTCGCCGACACCAAGGGTGAGTCACCGATTCCAGCCAGGGATCTCGGGTCTGGTAGACCGAGGACTTGGCCTCCAAGGAATCGGCGACTCCAATCCTGGATCGGCGACTCCCACACCTGAGTCGCCGACTCCCAGACGTTACGCGGGCGGGCCCACCCCATTATGGCACCCTTCAATAGGGCACCATAATGAGGTGGGCCCCATCTATTGAATGGAAACGCCTCTAAGACCCTATAAAAGGGGACCTAGGGGCGTCCTCCATTCTCATCTTACCCTCTTGACTCATACTCCACACTAGAGCAACCAAGAAGCCCGAATCGCCTACTCCCACGTGAGTCGCCGATTCCCCTCCTCTTCTGCAGGTGTTTGACGTAGAGCGCGCGTCGTGGACTCCACAGCCTCCGGCTCATCTCGCCACCCCGCGAGCCCACTGGTAGCAGATTCCGTGCTTCATCAGAACCCTAGTCCTTGTTGAAGGGCGTTGCTGGGTGTGAATGCCGTAATCAGAGATGTCTCACCAATCATGTAATGTGAGTTCAAAATGAGTTGAAAACACCAAATGATGCAACCTATTTAATTAGGAAGCAAAATGGGGGGATAGACCTGATGTTACGAGGTGCTTCGGATCTCTGATCGTAGATCAATGATATCCTAAGCTCAGACGTCGGAGATATACTCTTGAAATCAAGGCTAAGTTCTCCCGGTGAATAGATGCTAAGCTGACCGGCAGAATGCTTGATACGGCGAGATCAGTGGGCTGATCGGATGGAGAGAAGCAGCGTCGGTAGGGTGATTGTTGGTGAACTCGACCTAGGTCGGAATGGAGGCCGTTGCTGGAGATTTGACAGCAGAACGGTTTTTTAATTGATTTCTTATTTAATTTCCGTAAATTCTTCATTACAATCCTTTATACTATAGGACAAAATTAAAATAAACTAACAAATTAAGGTCTTTCAGCAAATAATCCCTTTAATTATTTTAAAGATTAATTCAGCTAATGGGCCGAGTCCATCACGAAATCTTTAGTCCAGCCTGGTGCCCTTCTCTCTCTAGAGCTGGTTAGACCCGGTTCTTCCCCAAACGGCCTCAGACCTCCGCCTTCCCCAATTTCTGAAATTAGGTCGTCGGACCTCTGCTCCTCCTCACGTCGGCGACGCTCCAGCAACTCCTCCGTTAAATCTCCAATCTCCAGTAATGACGTATCAGAATCATGAATTCAAAAATATCTCAATCGATATGATTTAATTTGAAATATCCTTATTTAACATAATTTAATTAAATATCTTTTTTAAATTTAAGAGATCAAATTTTAACAAAAGAAAATTTTAACAATCAAATTATTAATAGGGCATGCAAAATTCAGGTGAATTTAATGTAAAAACATGGACATCTGATCGTCAATTGTCATGTCATTTATTGTAGTTTAGTGTTATTTAAAAAAAATCGATAACGTACTTAATCATAAATTAAAAACAATTAAAATGTTTTTACAAAAATAAAGTTAAAATAAAAGCCAAATAACAGTAAAACAAAATAACAGTAAAAAATTGTAGTAGATTTAAAACCAACTTTGATTAGTTGAGTGTTGATAAGCCATTGCCTCATTTCTGCATTTGTGTGATTTCTTATAACAGTGTTCCTTGAATCCCCATTCTGCAGTACAAATGATCTGTTTCATAGTCATACCTTCACTTAGATGAATGTCAGTAGCTTTTCCTGTATTGTGATAAAAGTGTCCAATGAATTCCAATGGTGCATGTGGGTAATTTTGTTACAGCAAATTATTCCGGGATCATTTGTGATGTAATAGATAGGTTAGTTATTGATGAGGATGGGGACCAACCATCAGAAGGACAGTCCATGTTGGCCAAAAGAAGCACTCGCCAACCAAGGTACCTACAAGACTACGTAGTGGAGGCACCATAGCTGGAAATGCCAAAACATAATGGGCATCGTATGAAACAAAACTAAAATAGTTGTGATAAATATAACAAGAATAAATCCCAAGACCTTGAGATTTAAGGTTGTCTCTGATCTCAAATCGGAATAACGATCTAGATACCGAGACTAAATGCTTTAGAAAATTTAGTGAGGTTTATGACCTGACGGAAACGGATGTCTCCGATCAACAGATCGGAGTACGATCTTTGATTCCAGAGACGAGAGCGTTCTTTGATTTCAGAAGTTCCAGAAAATTATCACAGAAGTTCCGTCGATGGCTGATCGGTAAGACCAAGAGTCATGGATAATAGTTCCCTCTGATTTCAGTAGGGGAAAACGTTTGGATTTTTATTTCCTCATAAAAAAGTTACATGTGGTGCCCTTATATAGGGATTTACATGTGTGTGCTGAATTTAAAAAAAGTAAAACAATTATAAATAAAATTGCAATTTACCACATAATACTATTATCAAACCTTACTTCTTCCTCGCCGTCTTCCTCCTCGCTAAGACCTTTAGCTTCTGGACCTTTAGTTATTTCTTCCTGGATTTCCAGTTCCTCTTCAGACGATGACTCTATCGAGCTTGCAATAGCTTCCTGATTCTTCAAGGCTTGATTGAAGGATTCTTCGATAGCATTGGAATCGAATTGAAGTGCTTCATCGTACTATTTAATCTTTAGTTAGTTTTGTTTTTTGTTTTCTGTTGTAATAAGCCCATTATATAGCTGTCGTGGAATGAATGAAAGAGCATCAAAAGTTTTAAGTTAGAAAACAACTCTTAAGGTGAGGTAAATTCATCGCCGTTTCCTCAGTTCCGTGTTCAGATCACCGACGAGCCCTGATAGAAGTTTCCTTCTATCATTTGGCGCTTTCAACAAGCTCATATTCCTCCGTTCGTAGGTTAACGAGCAAACATCTTCCAAAGTATGTTCTAGGCCTAAACTAGATCCTAGCAAGAGAAGCATATCTAACATCTTCTTTAATTTTAGTAACTACTCGTAATATTTTAATCGCACAGATGACATCATCGGCAATGGATATGAACCAAATACATAAGTCGATTGTAGACCTATCAGCCATGGTGGCAAGGTTGGCAAATACCGTAGCGGAGATTGATTGTCGTTCTCGTGCAAATAATATACCGTAGCTATGAACCAACGAGGAACTTGAAAACCGAGATTCCCAAATTTGATGGGAAGAACGTGGATGGGTGGCTATATAGAGTAAGGAGATATTTTCGATTTCATAATGTCCCAGATGAGCAACGTTTAGTGATGGCTACAATGAATATGGAAGATCAAGCCTTGGAGTGGTTGTGCTGGATAGACCAAGAGGGTAAAGTAACAACCTGGAGTGTTTTTGCGGAGGATTTATCGAAACGTTTCGGAGCAAATCCATATGCCTTACCGCCTTAGCAAATTGACTCAGGTAGTTTCCGTAAATGAGTATCAAGCCAAATTTGAAACCATGGCCACGAAAGTTCAAGGAGCGGCGCCGAAAACTCTTAGGCAAATTTATATCTCCGATTTGAAACCCAACATACAGAAAGAATTGATCATTGCTCGGTACCCAAGAGGCGGCAGAAAGAATTGATCATTGATCAACGGAAGCAGAAACACGACCGGAAAGGGGCAGTCAAGAGGAAGTGCTCCCCAATTAAGAAGGCACCCTTGTCCGGTTTATGGTGGTATGGGCCATAGTCCATATAGATGTCAATATCGGGTTAATCCATACCAAAACACAAACTCGGCCCAAGAGAATCTACAAATGAATAATGTAAACTCCCCATATAATATGGCCTCATCCATGCAATCGACCCAGTATCACCCAGTCCCAGTCCAACAACAAAATTCTAATTATTTAATACTTAGGCAGCCCACTACAAACAATACTCAGATGGCAGACTCATATTTCTCAACAAGTGATCTGGATCGACATGATATGACAGCATGGTACCCCTACACTGGATTGACAAATTATTTTACTCCAAAGGTCCAGTCAATCTCATCTTCAATGCCGTATCAAGGGCCTGGGTCCTCTCAGCTAGTTAATGGGACTCAACTTCAGATTCAACACTTGGGTGATGGTAATTTTGTAAGTGGATCCTCCCTTTTTTCGTTACGTAACATTTTACACGTTCCGTCTTTTAAAACTCCGTTATTACCTGTTCAGAAATTTTGCAGAGATAATAACTGTTATTTTGTGTTTGACTCGTTTCGTGTCATTGTGAAGGACCGAATTACACACAAGGTACTCCTTCAAAGACAGCATGATGGACCTCTTTACAAGATTGTTCCGACTCCACCACCAACTCTTCATTCGACTCAAGCCAATCTGGATGTCTGGCATCAACGGCCGCTGGGTCACCCTCATGAGTCAGTCCTTCGTCATGTAGTATCTTCAAATCATTTGCCTTCTGTTATTTCCAAGTTCAATAAATGTAGGCCATGTGTGTTAGGTAAGGCGAGTCGCAACCACCTTGTCTCGACCTACTCTAAATCTAAATGTCCATTAGAACTCATTCATAGTGATGTGTGGGGCCCTGTCCCTGTCTCTTCATATAATGGACATCGATATTTTGTGTTTTTCATTGATGATTTCTCTAGATTTATTTGGTTTTCGATCCCTATCAAACATAAATCTGAAGTTGTAGATATTTTTCAGAAATTTTATATTATGGTGGAAAAACAAATCAGGCATAAAATCAAATATTTTCAATCAGACTTCGGCGATGAATTCCAAGCTCTTACCTCATACTTCACCTCTCATGGGATTCATCACCGAAGGTTGTTTCCACATACTCATCAGGCATATAGTGGAGACTGGTCTAACACTCCTTGCTCATGGTAGTATTCTCTTATCATATTAGAAGTTTGCCTTTTCTACAGCAGTATTCACTATAAATCACATACCTTCCAAAACTCATGGAACCCCACCACTTCAAAAATGATTTAATATCCAACCTAAACACGCTTTTTTTAAGTGTTCGTGTGTGAGGTCTTTCCACTTCTCAGACTTTATAATCAACATAAGCTCGTTTTTCGCTCTACATCTTGCATTTTCCTCAGGTATAGTCCATCTCATATGAGATATATTTGCATCGATCCACAAACTCAAAGATTATACATTTCACGTCACTGTACTTTTTTCAAAAATTCCTTCCCATTTGCAAAATTACAGGTATCCCAAGGTGATTCAGCAGGTAATCAATCAGGTCCATGGGGATTGCTTTCAATTTATCCATCAGATTCGGCTGCACCTATGACTGGAAGATCAAATTTTCAGAATCCTCGGTCCAATGTGGAACCACCAAGTTTATCAACTTCAGTGGGGCCCACATTGTCACCAGCAATATATTGTACTGAAAGTTCGAATAATTCACTACCAATTAGTCAAGGTTCAGATGACCTTGTAAGTAAAAGTCTCCCAGTTCCAAATAATCGGCTCCAATGAAATATTCTTCGAGTTGATTATCGGAGATTGGCAGGATTGGAAGCTATGTCACTTGCAATTGATGATTTCTCAGAACCAACTACAGTCCTACAGGCCTCCAAGTCACCTGAATGGATCCAGGCCATCGAAGTTAAGTTTGGTGCTCGCATTACAAAAAACCAGCGTTATTCTGGCGGCAAATGTCGGCGGCCTGGCCGCTGGTAAAATGCTTCCTGGCGGCCAAGCCAACGGTATTCCATCGCCGGAACTAATGTCGCCAGTTTTGTAATATACCGACAGCCAGGCCGTCGGCAGTAAATTGTGGATTCCGATTTTAACGGAAATAGTACCGGCGGCTTGGCCGCTTGCATATATTTTTTTGAAAGTATATTCCGGCGGCTTGGCCGTCGGCACATATTTTTTTGTAAAAATCTACCGGCGACCTGACCGCTCGTAGTGTAAAATTGGGAAAAAAATTCTGGCGGCTTAGCCGTTGGATATTTTTTGAATAATTTAAAAAAAATATTTTTTTAAATATTTTTATTTTATTTTTTTTAATTATTTTTTTGAAAATATTATTTTATTTAAATAATGAAATGAAATTGACTGTAATTAACTGTAATTAATTAAAAAAATTACGTACCACTCGTTCGTGTTTTGGATAAGCTGTCTTTTTGTTTCCAAATTTCAACTTCAGATAAAAAAAAGACACCGTCGGACTGGCCGCCTGCTCATTTCTCTCATTTACGAGGGAAAATTATGTCGGCGGAGAAGTGTAACCTACAGGCGGCCAGGCCGTCGGTAGATGGGCGCCAGAACTGCGCTGGGTTTTTGTAGTGTCTAATACGAAATCATACTTGGTCTTTGGTGGACCTCCCTCGGAATGCGAACTTAGTCACTTGTAAATGGATTTTCAAGGTTAAGATCGAGAGGAACTGATGGCAGTCTCCAACGACGAAAGGATGTCTGGTTGCACGTGATTTTTCACAAGTCGAAGGAATTGATTTTGATGAAACATATAGTCCGGTAGTGAAGCTTCCAACTATCAGAATCATGTTAGCACTCGCAATATCCAAGGGTTGGCAGCTTCGTCAGCTTGATGTTGACAACACATTTCTAAATGGGGACCTCAAGGAAATTGTGTTTATGACACAACCCTCAGGATTTGTAAATAAATAGCATCCAACCAAGGTGTGCAAACTTCACAAGTCACTCTACGAACGCTTAAGTAATTTTTTAAAATTGATTGGTTTTATAAGTACCGCATTAGATGCTTCTCTATTTTTGCGAGTTACGAGAAGTTCTCATGTTTATATACTGATTTATGTGGATAACATAGTAGTGACTGGGTCTCCAGCTTCAGACATCACACAGTTGATTGACACACTGTCTAAAGAATTCAAACTCAAGGATATGGGAAAGTTGCAGTTCTTCTTAGGAATGGAGCTAACTCCGGTAGGCACTACTGGTAGTTACGTTCTGTCTCAACATCAGTACATCTGTGATCTACTCCGCCGAATAAATATGCACAAGTCAAAATCTGCGTCTTCGCAGAACAAATACTACGAAGTTAACTGCGACTGACGGGATACCTATGGAAGATAAGTTGTTATATCGCTCGACGGTAGGGGCACTATTATACCTGATAAATACTTGTCCAGATATATCATTTGCCGTAAATAAACTATGTCAATATCTCCAAAATCTAACTACTGTTCATTGGACAGCGGCAAAACGAGTGTTGAGATATTTACAAGGTACGAATTCATATGGAATATTGTTTGCACCATCAGCTTCAATCAAAATAGATGTATACACAGATGCAGATTGGGTTGGTTGCCTAGATGATCGACGTAGTACGGGAGGATTTGCGATATTTATCGAAAATTATAATCTAGTTTCTTGCACGATCCTCCACAGAAGCTGAGTTTCGCATTATGGCTGATGCAGCGTCATTAACAGTTTGGATTCGAAATTTATTAAGGGAAATCTGAATAGTACCAATCACACGAGCTCAAGTATGAACAGATAATCTTGGGGCTAAATATCTAGCACATAATCCTGTGTTTCACTCTCGAATGAAACATATGGCAATCAATTTCGGGTTTGTGCGAGAATTAGTCAGAAGTGGAGAAATACATGTCACTCATATCTCTACAAGAGATCAGATAGCTGATGGCTTCACCAAGCCATTACCCTCCTCACGATTCCTTGAAATAAGATCCAAGCTCGGCGTAGTTTCTCAAACGCCAACTTGAGGGGGAATACATGGGAATATATATTTTCTGATATATATTTTATTATTTACTTTCCATTGTAACAAATAACAAATCCCACTCAAATATAAGTGGTTTGTTATCATAACTTGTATATAAATACAACTATAGAGGCAAAATCAATGATTGATTTGCCCAAATCTCCATTTCTCGTTTTCTTCTTCTTCACTCCTCAGTTCTTTCCAATGGCCTCCACGAATTTCTTTGGTTCCTTCTCACTCTTGGTCGATGGTAACAACGTTGAAATATTATAAAGCTTTGAAAAGCTTTATGAGTGGAGGCTTTAAATTCAAACTTTACATCTTATGGACATTAAAAAAATCCAAAACCTATACCCTTAGGTTCGTATTTACACCAAATTCACATAACCCAATTACACGTAGCTAGATCCGTCACTAATAATAAGACCCCATGTAAGATCAGGTCTGGATTGGCTGACTTTAACCCGAAACAACACAAGAATATGCCCAGTTCTAGAATGGTTTCAGGGCAGATATAACTTCATTTACATACCTGACTACCGCCTAATAGGTGTGTAAATGGGCCGGGTCTGGACTGGTTGGTTTGGACTCGGACCCAGACCCATGAAGTTGGCTCGAGTTCGAGTTCAGAAGGAAAATATTTGGACCCAGACTCGGCCCGAAAAAAATTCAGGTCTGGGCCGGGTCCAATATATAATTTTTTTACCTAAAAAAATCAATAAATATACCAAAATAATTAATAAAAAATTTAATAAAATCAATAAACATAAAATAAAAATAGCATTTTAAGTCAATAATATTTAAAACATCTTGAAAGTTGAAACAGTAACAATTAAAAACTAACAACAATGTTAAAGATTAATGGTATATTTATATTCAACCTCTAAATTACTAATATATTATAAAATATATATTAAAATATTTATATTTAAATGATAAGTTACTAATATATTATAAACATTTATAATATCCGGTCCGAGTCCTAGTGGGTCTGGCTAATCTGGACCCGGTCCTGGGTTACTAGCTGATCGGGTCTGGACTTGGACCCGGACCTCCAGGTCCAAAAATTTTAATTAATCGGCCTAAAAGTAGCTCCAGACCCAGACAGACCCAGACGACCGTTTCTGGATCGGTTCCGGGTCCAAATATTTTCCACCCTTGTGTCCAAATTACATTTTAAATCAACAAACCATCAAGCAACAACGTTGAAACATATAATCATAATTTATTTTTTAATTCAATCAACTTTCAAATCCATCATAAAGTTTTATTATATATATAGAACAAGAGTCATCTTACATCTTAAAACTCTCAAAACTAACATACCGATGATAGAGAACAATAAGAAACTCGTTGACGAGGTGGCCGGATGGCTTATGACGGTTCAGTCATCACGCCATACCATCCTTCATCCGAGGTGGAGTTCCTCATTACGCCATACCATCCTTCATCCGAGGAGGCAATCGAATGAGACTTGACGTCTCACTTCGATTCTATGTGCCAGCGACGATCGACAAGAAAACCATGGAGAAACTACAAGATTATGGGAAAATCCAGGGTTAAAACAACAATTTACAAATAGACATAAGCTAAGGACCTAAGTGAAATAAACGTAACTCAAAGGTTATGATAAAACAGAATAAACTGTTAATTATTAACTAATAAGGTCGTATTCATAGATATTTCAATAAAACGTTATTAGAACCTAAGCGTAATAAAATAAATACTAGGTTATGATATATAACAAAGGTCATGTTATAGAAGAAGCAGTTCATAAATAACACATTATTATAAGTTATTAAGTACACAAATACTATGAAATTAATACAGGGGTTATTGAGTAAATAACCAAAAATACAAACCAGGTCAAATAAGGACCTGGTTGTTATTTCTGATTGTTTGTGTGTTCTTGCAGGAATAACCAAACCGAATTAACGGTCACGAGCTGGACTGATGGACCAATGAATAAGTCCAGCCCAGAAGTTTGTTTTTTGATAAATTAATTAAATTAGAGTTAGTTAATCATTCAATAATCAATGTATAAATAAACCTTATACTAAAAATGATTAATTAGATAACAACACTTGTTAGTTGTAACTACAAGTAGTTGTTAGACTTAGTTGTTAGACATAATACTATAAATATGTAATACAATCTGCATAATCAAATCAGAGTTTTCTACCAAAAAAAAAAAAAAAAGAAGTTGAAAAAGAAGAAGAAATAAGAAATTGCATTGCAGATTTACACAGAAAGGGGAAGGAAGAAGTAGAAGACACAATGGGGCTGATTTGGTTTGGTTTGGGTTTCATTTCATACCCTGAGAATCTGCAGTTTAGATGAGAAGGCAATGGCAACCCAATCTGGCTGTGATGAAGACCACTGCAATTGGTCGATCTCTGCGCCTGCAGTGTAGGCCAATATCGGATCTAGCCCACCATCTGGTCGTTCTCCAGCACTATCACTACTAGTGCCCATGGAAGAAAGATCCCAGATAAGAGCTTGTGAATCATCACCAGCAGTGCAGATATGGCAGGAGCTGTGTGGGGCCCAAGCAATGGCGTTGACGCTAGCCTGATGTCTCTGGAGCTCCACAACGGGCAGTGTTGGAAAGCGGATGTCCAAAACCACAACCTTGGGACTGTCCATGATGAGCGTGGCCATGTACCGAGGATCTTGTTTATTCCAACCAAGCCTTACCAAAGGTGTTTCTACCGGATCAGAGCTCTCGTAGATGATCGTGGAATGTTCCTTGTCACGGAGATCAAAGACGCGAACGGATCCATCGGAGGAGACTGATGCGAAAACACTGACCCCGCCCCAGGCGATGTCGTAAACCTCCTTATCGTGAGCGATGAGTTGCGTGTCAACAGCCTCACGTTCGATGTCCCAGATCGTACAAGTTGTATCTATGGAGGAAGTCCCGATCCTTCTGGGATCAGCGTCGTTCCAGTCGAAAGATGTAAGAGGAGCACAATACTCGGAGTTTGTGTTGGCGTTGAGGACAGATTTTAGGGTAACACCCGATGAATCATCGGCGATTCGCCAGATTCGAAGAAAATCCGACGACGTCGCGAGGAGATCCGGACGGACGCATTCTCTGTCAGGTACGAACATCACCTTTGTCGGAGGATAAGTATGTTCGAAGGATAGGTTGGGATCGGATTGAATATCGCCGGTGGAGTCGTCAAGCTGGACGATTTCGACGCGGTTCGAGTATTGCTCGAGTAAACTTGCGATGGCTAAACGGTGCTTCTTGTCCCGACGGACGCTCCAGTTCATGGAGTAGATGTGCCATGGTGCGTCGTACGTGTAGATCTCCGAGCTCTTCTGCTCCGCAACAATACCAGAGTTTGCGTTTCCTCCCATATTCGTCTCAACAATTGATAAGAAAATGTATGACTATTCCCTTTTTCCATTAACAAAAATGTAAAATACCTAAAATATAATCTAAATATAACAGAAGCTGGTCCTCATAGATCATTATTTAGTAAATAAAAATAATTTTCATCTTCTATATATATTCATAGTATTTAAAATATAACTCGAAAACATACCTCGCAACGCCGGGCCAGAAACTCCTGTCGGAAACACGCTCTTAACTCTTCTAGACTTCTGGTGCTATTAGAAAATCAAGATTATTAAATGAATGGTATGACCTTGTATTCAAAAAATAATTTCTATATGGGAATTTTGGAATTTGGGGTCGTAATAACCTATAACCACTTGAGCCCCTCTCTCGACTTTTGGTCAGTGATTTCTTCCTGATGTTAGTTTAGTTGTTACCCCAACACTCCCAACACTCCTAGCTCTTATAAAGGTCATGTCCTTTCCATCGGACTGTCTGTTTGAGTTTTTAAGGTCCTTTTCTGGATATTGATGATGTGATTCGAATATGAGATCTCATATTACCAATATTTTTTTCGTCTTTAATTTCCATTGGGCATTTTTTCAAAAGGCTAATTATTTTTTTATCTATATTATCTAAACTCATATTTTTTCTATTTTATTTATGATCTATAAAAATGAGACGCCAAGCCTTCTATTACACATATTTCATTAAGTGTTCATTCTAATATTTTCTGTTAATTCCAGAAGAAAAACGTCTCCTAACTCTTCCAACCCTTCTGTTGGTGTGTGGGTTCGTCGGAATAGGCCAACCGTCCAACCTTATACAAGTGTCTGACTCCAAGAATTATCAACCCCCTCCCCTGTTGGACCAGGGAAGGTATTTATAGTCTTCCGTCCTAGTCCTTGGGCCTCGTGGGCTCACGCGCCGGGCCCATCCGTTCGTCCGGGCCGCCGATGGGGCCGGTTTGGTCCATGGGCCGCGGTCCGCGGTCCATGGTACCAACAGTACTCCCCCCTTCCTCGGCGGGCCGGGGCCCGGGGCCGTCCGCCCCCGTCTCGCCCACAACCACCTCTTTTAATGCTCCTCGATTTTCGAACCCATCCTCCTTCCCCTTCCTATAAATAGCCTGCTTGAGTCTCCCATCTCTTATATCACCTTTCCTTTCCGTTATGAGTGTTCGAGACATCCTCGAGGAATATGGTCGCGAAGTGCAGCTTCAGCATGCCACTTGGGCCATGTGCCTGCTGTCGCCTGCTGGTGTTCCCAATAGCGTGGCCGTGGCCGAGACTCAGCGTCTCGACGCCGTGTTGATCGACGTCCACCGTCGCCTCTCCCAGGTTCGCCGCTCCGACATTCTCGCAGAACTTCCTGCCATCACCTACCCTGGTACCGCTCTTGCCACCGTCCCGGGCTCTGCTGGCACCTCGCGTGCTTTCAGCGCGCATGGTACGATCGCCGCTCCTGCTGCCGTCGCCGCCCCTGATTCTCTGCCAAGGCGTCGCTGGCCGCGCGGCCCTCGTCGCTCCCGTGGGTCTTCATCCCTCCCGGCTACCGACCTGCGTCACTTCCTGTCGGGGTCCTCGAAGCCGGCCCGTTAGGCCCGTCCTGGGGATATCCGCGGTCGCGACCACGTTCATTCGGGCTGTGGGTCTGCCTTCGCGGGACGACGCCTGGGGCGCGCCTCGTTCTTCTTCTCTCCTATTTCTTTTTTGTATCCGTGTTAGCTGTTGTTATGTGTTGTGTATTTTTTCCCGCCGTATCGCCGGCCATTGTAACGCTTGCTTTAATTTAATGAAATGCCTTTGTTTCTTTTCTTCGTTTTGACTGTCTTCGCACGTCCGTGCAGATTCGCGCTACTCGGCGTCTTCTATCGACGTTGCCCGCATCCTTCTCGAGCTCTGCCCTCGCTCCTCGCGACGGGTCCCCCTTTCGCCGACTCGGGGGTCGGCCCGTTACGTCGTCTCGTTGGTCAGGTCCGCCTGTGGGCCCGTCTGGACACCCCCGCCACGTTCCACGTGTATCGTTCGGCCGTGTGACACCGCCGGGCTTACGTTAGGCGTTTCTCCCCCGCCTCGTCGTCCGCGTCGGGCCTTGAATTTCACCCTGCCCCCCGACGGACCGGGTCCTGGGCTCCCTCGGAGGCCCCCCGGCCCATCTGATCCTGACCAATCCAGGTACGCGACGCTTCGTCTTCCGCGCCCCCCTGAACCCTTATATAAACCCTCCTTTTCCACTCGCGACTGACTCTTCTTCCTCCCTTTTTTTTTCCTCCACCTCCGACCTTCTCCCTTCACAGGTTGTTGATGGCCTCCGCTTCTTCCGCCGACTGTGCCCGGGCTGAGGCCGGAGCCCGTACCCTGGCTACGTCGCTTTTCACCGCTTCCACCAGCAAAGACCCACTGTCCACCGTCGGGGTCGACGTGATCCGTGAGGCGTTGGCGAAGTTGGGCCAGACGGATCTGCCCTTTACCGAAGCCGGGGACCGCCTTGCCTCCAATCCGCCGCCGGGCATGGTCGCCCATTACACGCCTTACGCCGAGGCCGGCCTCGTTCTCCTGCTTCCCCCTCTGGTGGCCGAGGCGATGCATTTCTGCGGCATCGCGATCTCTCAGTTCCCCTCGGCCGCCATCGACCGCTTGATAACTTTCAACCTTCTCTGCCGTTGGGCTGGCTGCTACATCTCCCTGCAGGTCTTCATGATTTGGTTCACCATGACTGCTATGACCACCGACCCCCGTCGTCTGCTGATCGCTCAGAGATCGGGCGGCGCTCTCTTCGACCAGCTGGTCGACCGATCTCACCACTGGCGGGACCGCTTCTTTTTCGTCCCCGTCAGCGCCCTTGGGTCGTCGGAGTCAGACGCTACTGTCCCCACGCGTTGGAATCTGTTGACGTCGTTGAAGGCTCGGACCGCCGCTTCTGCTCGAGACTCCTTGGAGCCCATGGCCTCTCTTACCCAGGATGTTCTCATTGAGGTTTACCGCCGCGGGGCCGTCAATGCTCGGACACTGGCCCAGTCCTGAAGATGTCCTACTCTCGGGACGGCCCGCCTCGGCGTCCGAAGAAAAGGTCGTTCGACGAAGTGCAGTTCGAGGCTCCCGCTGCTTCCCCTCCTGCCGACACTCCCGAGGCCGAGCCTGACGCCCCGGTCGGCCCGGACGCCAGCCTTCTAGACAGCCGGTTCGAACGACGACAAAGGAAGAAGGCTCGGGCCGAGAAACGTAAGTCGGTCGCCGCTGCCATGGGGACGGCCCACATCAAGGACCTGGACTCTCCCGAAGCCAGCCTCTCTGGTCCCCTGCCTGACGGGCCCCTTGACTCCCTCCTTCGGTCCAGGGGGTCGGATCCCGAGCTCTTGGATTCTGAGAACTTTCAGTCTCTCATGCGGGATTTTCAGGAAACGTTCGACTGCAACGCCCCTGCGTTCTCCTTGCCCCGCCTCGGCGGGATCTTTAAGCAGAGACTTGCGGACGTTCGTCCTTGGCTGGTGCCCGAAGATGAGTACGTTCGGCTGCTCGCCCGTCCTCCATCGGCCGTCGACCTCGACCTGCATCATTAGATGCTGCAACTTTCGGTCCTCACCCAGGTTCGGCTGGAACATGGCCTTCAGCGGGACGGGGAGCTTCAACGAGTGCGGGCCGACCTTGTCGCGGCAAAGGCCGAACTGGACGCGATTAAACGGGAGCGGGATCTTTTGACTGCCGACGTGTGCCGGGCTGCTGAGGAGGAGAAAGCTCGGGCTGCTGCCGCGAAGAAGGCCGCGAAGGACGTTCAAGATGCTTTTACCAAGGGATTTGTTCCCACCTTTGAGGACCGCTTGGCCGAACTGAAGGCGGACCATGCCGCCTTGATGGCGGACTCCAAACGCGGTGGTTTCTGGAAAGGTTACCTGCACGGACGCCAGATGTGTGCGCTTGTCTACCCGCCCCTGTCGCGCAGTGTTGTCGCCGTCCAGATTGCCTCGAATGGTCGTCCGACCTTGAGAGCTTTCCGTTAGCCTTTTTGGCAGGCTCCCCCTATTTCTTCCTTTTTACTAATGTTCTTTGGTGATACACCATGTTTCTTGTGCTCTCTTCAGGGTGGAGTACTGGTGAGACATGCCTGATTACACCAATCACTACCCAGCAACGCCTCTCAACAAGGACTAGGGCTCCATCGCTATGGCAGGACCCCCGGAGAGCTCCCACGGTACGGAACACGTTCATCGTCCAGATCGCCGAGTTAGCCCGTAAGTCGCCCGATTGGACTACCAAGTCGCCGACATACAGAATAACTCGCTGAGTTAAGGCAAGATCGGCAGTATGGTAGACTACACATCTTGGCCCTAGAAACTCGCCGAGTTAGCCCTAACTAGGCGACTTCCATACCTGAATCGGCGACTTACGACCGTTACTCGGCGACAGTCAACGTCATAAATGTTACCATATATGACCATAGGCGCGATCTCCGCCGCTGAGTGCGCCCTCCGAGACCCTATAAAAAGGGTCCCAAGGGGACACTCAAAGGCACGATTCAAGTTCCACTCTCACACAAGAGCACCACTACGAAACTCGTCGATTCTTACTAGAATCGCTTAGTTTCCACTTGTAAGTATTTGACGTAGAGCGTGCGTCGTGGACTCCAAAGCCTCCGGCATCAACTTCGCACCACCGCGAGCCCTGGTAGCAGATTCAGTGCTTCATCAGCTGGCGCCGTCTGTGGGACTACCGAACCACCGGTATCCCGTCGTAATCGCGATCTTTTTTGCTAAGTCCGGCTCGAGCTCTCCCCGATAGTTCGCCGACTTTGTCAACTAAGTCGCCGATTTAGATCGATAGTCGATTCTCGGCTCACGGCTCGGGTCCGATTTATTCTTAAATCGCCGACATAGCCTTGAGAATCGCTCGATCCGGAATATCGTCTGCTAGCTAAGAGTGTTGTCCATGACTTTGTTCGAAAAACACCTCGAAATCTAAAGTCGCCGAGTTTTCCCCTTACTCGCCGACTTATTTCTTTGTTTTTTGAACAAGCTCGGTCAAGTCATCCTTTGCTCTGGTTCGATTTTTCCCAATCAAAAATCGCCTATCTTGGGCAAACTCGCCTATCTTGGGCAAACTCGCCTATCTTGGGCAAACTCGCCTATCTTGGGCAAACTCGCCTATCAAGGGGCAAACTCGCCTATTCGATCATTGTCTTCATTTATCGCTTTGGCTGAATAAGACCACTCATAGCCCAGCTCTTTTATCGAAACGAAAATCCATCGCCACGGTCGGATTCACCTCGTCGTTTCGGTAAAAAAAAAAAAAGGATTTCCGCCTCATAGCCCAGTATGGGGATTTCCGCCTTTTTTCACTTCCAGTGATTTCGTCGGTCCACCTCCGGAATACCCAGATCTGATTTTGGGATTCTGAGACCACATATCATGTGAAAAAAGTTTTCTCTACGAGTACCAAAGAGCAGAATTTCCAAAGAGTGCCAGGAATCTTTTCTGGGATAGGTCTAAAGAGGCATCCCAAAAACCACCTCCGGCGGCACAATTTTCTGCCAAAAAACTGCAAAAAAATTTCGATATTTTTTGCAGATTTCAAACTTTGGGGACTAGTATCACTGCTCAAGGGGGTCACAAAACTGTAAAGAAATATTATACGAAATTTTCTCTGTTTTGTGACACCCAGGGGGGCAGGTACCTACCCATAGCTTCCGACACTTCGGAAGAACTTCCGCTCGTAGTCTGTTGCTTCGACCCGATAGAAGCAACCATCCCATTTATGGCTCCTTTTACTAAGGATCATAAAAAGAAAGCTCTCGCCACTGCTACTGAGGTAGGAGCTTCTGGGAGAGGGGTTTGTCCTCGTACTGTACCAACCTCTAATGCACCATCACCACTCACACTAAATGGGGGTGTGAACCCAACTCCGACAACATAGGAGAGGCTTGCGCACATGCATGCTCTCATGTTGAAGTTGGACAAAAGGATAACCAACCTAGAGGCTTCAAGGAGCCGGACCACCATACGATGTACGACAAGCAAGTCTAACCCACATTTGAGGAAGACAAACTTAAGTACGCATCATCGGTCCGAATCAAGGATATCCAAGGAGCTTCGAGAGCTCAAGGGAAAGAGTCCTGCAATTTCAGGGCAACCCAAATCCAACTCGCATCACTCTCCTATGGGAGACAACCACGGTGAAACAAAGAGACACAAGCATCTCGGTTCTCACCACAGGTCCGCAGTACATCACTCTGGTGTACCTTCGAGTTCCACGACTCGTGCAGATTACGATGCCACACTCATGAATAGGGTAATCAAGGAAATGCTTCGTAAAGACAAGCATGACCTAAGGGACCCACATGATCTTCTCAGAATAGGAAAGGCATTCTTTCATAGGGACCTCCTGAGAAAACCTTTTCCGCAATCTTGGCGGTGTCCCAAGATAGACTCGTACGATGGAACGACAGATCCTGAGGATCATGTTAACCTCTACCTGAATATCTTGGAGCCGCAAACTACCGATAACGGGTTGTTGTGTCGGGCCTTCCCAGGCACTCTGAAAGGCAACGCATATCAGTGGTTTTCCGGTCTGCCGGCTGGCTCAGTCTCCAGCTTCACGGAACTCTCTTCCAAGTTCATCGCCCAGCATGTGGGGATGATCAGAATAAAACACAGTGCCAACGCACTACTGGCACTACGACAGAACAAGCTGTCTCTGAGGGATTACACGATTAAGTTCACTTCGATGATGACAGAAGTGAACGATCTAATCCCAAGTCTGGCCATAGCAGGATACGTGAGAGGGTTGGTACCTTTCTCCCCTTTGGCCCGGAATCTGATGCTCCATAAAGTGGAGACCCTGCCCGACCTCTTCCAACGAGCTCAATCGTATATTGAGATAGAAGAGGAGAACAATGACAAGCTGGACGAACTCGAGCCGTCCAGCCGGAAGCTAGAAACCTCGCTATGCTAAAGAAGACACATACGAGGATACAAGTTCCCAATCCGAAACCTCGACTAGTCTTCTTCGATACAGCAAGGAGTCTCCGGGTAGCAGTTATGGCCACCAAAGTCATAGCTCACGCCCTAAATCCAGTAGCAGTTATGGCCACCAAAGTCATAACTCACACTCTCAGTCTGGTAGCAGTTATGGCCACCAAAGTCATAGCTCACGCCCTAAATCCAGTAGCAGTTATGGCCACCAAAGTCATAACTCACACTCTCAGTCTGGTAAAAGTTATGGCCACCAAAGCCATAGCTTACGCTCTCCATCCTATGACTGTGATGAAAGCCACAGTTCACACTCACACTCACAATCAAGTGTGTCACGCTAATAGGGGGTAACTATTATCCGTCAGAAGAAAGATAGGAGTGCCCAAACTCAGTGGCAACCAAATATCAAAAGAACTCATCTACTCTTTTGGTTGTCGCTTCTATTGTCCTATTAGTTGTCGCAATCTAACAACTATTTTATTCTAAGTAGATGAAGGTATTATGCGATATGTATGCAACATTTAAAATAATCATTCATCACTTCAGACGGATCAATCACCCATCGCTTCGGCTGGATGACATCCGTCGCTTCGACCTTATCTATCATTTGTTCGACCCACGAGTCAAGGTGATAGTTACGAAATCTAATTTATGACAAAGAGTCTAAATTACGATTACAAGTCTAGTTTACGATTTACGAGTCAAAATGCGACTTAAGAATCTAAATTACTACTCTCCCGAATATTTGCGAATCAAACCCTAAGATTCCAAATATTTATGAATCTAAGTTCTCTTTCAAAATCTAATTTACGACAAAGAGTCTAAATTACGATTTGCGAGTCCAGTTTCGAGCCTACGTTACGGTTCTAGGATTAATACAGCAAACCTACAAGGGATAATTTCATAGGAATCAATCCGTCACTTTGGCCGGATGACACCCGTTACTAAGATCTAGCTTACAACCCACGAGTCTAAGTGATGATTACAAAATCTAATTTACGACAAAGAGTCTAAATTACGATTTCAAGTCAAGTTTACAAGTCCAAGGTGCGACTTAAGAATCTAAATTACGACTCCAATTTACGAATCAAACCATGAGATTCTAAATATTTGCGACTACAATTAATGGTACCCTGGTGTTAATTTTGTCGTTGTGGCCTTAATGATCATATCCCATCTTGTCGCTATGGCCTTGATGAGGATCGAGAGTCACTCTATCGCTATGGCTGGAGCTTGGCTAAAACACCGGGGTTCAAATCTAGAATTATAGTCCTAAATTGCGGATCCAACCCTACGATTCCAAATAATATTGTGCATCTTAATTTTTGGTTTATCGGTAATATTCTTTGCAACTCTGCGTCAATTTGGAGATATAAATTATCCGCTAATTTAACTGATGACTGAACAACGATTCGTACGACCAAGCTTACGTCCAAAGTGGCTAAGCGAGGGTTAGCAGAGTCTAACTTACGTCCAGAGTGGCTAAGTTACGGCTTGTGAATCTAGTTTCGAGCCTAGGTTACAATTTAAAGGTGATTTATATGGAAGATTGGCAAAGAAAAGACAGAAGGTAGTTCATTGATAATCAAAGTAGAAAGATTGCATTTCATATGTCACGACGATATGATTCTCGGGGGGAGTATCACAAGCTCCCTCCAATACCTTCGTTACACCAATATTTTAAAAGTTGTCGGGTTGACATGATTTTCGAGGGGTGTATCACAAGCTCTCCTCAATAATTCTATCGCCTCGGGCACAAACATCCAAAGATAACTCTACAATCTGTCACAAAGGCACGATTTCAGGGGGAGTATCACAAACTCTCTCCGACGCTTCTGTCACTCTAGCCGGAAGCCGTCTCGCCCATCTTTGGAGGAGAGTATCATAAACTCTCATCAACACTTCTGTCGTTTTGGCTAGAAGTCGTTTCATTTCAAGGGGAGTATCACAAACTCTCCACGACACTTCGGTCGCTTCGGTCAGAAGTCGTCACATTCCGAGGAGGAGTTTCACAAACTCTCCCGACACTTCTATCGCTTCGGCCAGAAGTTGTCAAAAATTGAGCACGGTAAGATCTGTCGCTTCAGCCAGATTTACCAAGGATTTATTGAGCAAAGGAAGGGCATCATGAAAGGTAAAATCGCACGGTAAGTTCAATAAGTAAATAAAAATATGCGTTTTGAACTAATCTAGTTGTTTTGCAGGATGTTTCCTTTTTTGCAGGTAAGATTCCGCCATCTTGGCCAGGATCAGATTTTGATAGTGAATTTGTAGCCTTGACCGGAATCAGATTCTAATAGTGAATCAACAGATTCTGTCGTTTCGGCCAGAATCAGACTCTGATAGTGAGTCGGTTTGTCTTATCGCTTTGGCCTTGACTGACCTCAAGGAGGGAGTATCACAAGCTCTCCCCAACACTTCTGTCGCTTCAGCCAGAAGTCGTCGAATTCCATTTTGTTTCTTTGGCCTTAATGTACCAAGAATTATTTTGTCGCTTTGGCCTCAATAATTCTTCTATCTTGTCGCTTTGGCCTTGATAGACTTGGAGATTATTTTGTTGCTTTGGCCTTAATGATCTCGACCCATCTTGTCACTTTGGCCTTGATTGGGTAACCGTCGTTGCGGACATAAAGTCGCTCTTGAATAGAGTGGACTATAAACATTAGTTCTGATAGTGAACTAGATTCTGATAGTGAATCCACACATTCTGTCGCTTCGGCCAGAATCAGGCTCTGATAGTGAGTCAGTTCATTTTGTCACTTTGGCCTTAATGGACGGGAATTATTTTGTCGCTTTGGCCTTAATAATTCCCTCTCATCTTGTCGCTTTGGCCTTGATGATGACACAGCAAAAGTCGCTCCTAATCAGAGTTGGACTATAAACACGTAGTTCCGTTGGGCTAGAACTAGATTCTGATAGTGAATCAATCCATCTGATAGTGCATGGATACGGAGTCATTGTGTCGATGTGGCCGCAATGATTCGATCCCATCTTGTCGCTTTGGCCTTGGGGGGGATACTGGTGATACACGCATGTTTCTTGTGCTCTCTTCAGGGGGGAGTACTGGTGAGACATGTCTGATTACGTCAGTCACTCTCAGCAACGTCCTTCAACAAGGACTAGGGTTCCGTCGCTTTACGTCGGACCCCCGAAAGGTTCCCACGGTGCGGAACAAGTTCATCGTCAAGTACTCAAGGAAACACCTGGAAATCGCCGACAGGGACTACCATGTCGCCGATTCCAAGGGTGCATCGCCGACTCCAAACAGGGCACTCGGGTCTGGTAGATCGAGGACCTGATCACAAGGGAGTCGGCGACTCCACCTCTGAATCGGCGACTCCCATGCGTTACTTGGGAGGGCCCACGTCATTATGGCACCATAATGGAGTGGGCCTCACGCTAATAAATAGGGAAACGTCCCCAGGACCCTATAAAAGGGGTCCTTGGGGGTCCCTCATTCCCAAGTCATTCACACTTGACACACACCACACCAGAGCAAACTAATGAGCCCGAGTCGCCGACTCCCACATCTGAGTTGCCGATTCCCCTCCTCTTCTGCAGGTATTTGACGTAGAGCGCGCGTCGTGGACTCCAAAGCCTCCGGCCCTCCTCGCAACCTTGTGAGCCCACTAGTAGCAGATTTCGTGCTTCATCACATACCAAGTGAAAACTTAACCACAACACAAGAGCTTTTCAAATCTCTACTTTGAGCTCCACATTTCCATTTCCATCGTTCACCACCTACAAAGCTTTCAAGCTTCCAACATTCCAAGGTTGTGTCCAAGTGCTTCTTTGCTCAAAGCTCTACACTTCTTCTAATCTTCTTGAGTTATCGATGTCAAGTTGAACTGTTGTCCAAAACTCTTACATCTTTTTGTTGTGTGTTTCACTTTGGTTGAGAGAGATTGTTCTCAAGATTACCAAGGTGTGAGATTATTGAGTTGAACCAAAAAGCTCGGGTTGGTTTTATAGAGTTTTCTGATAAAACTCTTAGGTTGAATCTACCTGTAAAGATTCAAGGTTGGTTTTATAGAGTTTCCTGGTAATACTCTTAGGTTGAATCTACCTATAAAGATTAGGTTGGTTTTATAAAGTTTCCTGGTAAAACTCTTAGGTTGAATCTACCTGTAAAGATTCAAGGTTGGTTTTATAGAGTTTCCTGGTAATACTCTTAGGTGGAATCTACCTGTAAAGGATTCAGGTTTGTCAATACCTTTAGGCAAGTGAATTTCATTAGGGTACATCACGAGACTGGATGTAGGTCGGTTGAGACCGAACCAGTATAAATTCTTTGTGTTCTTTTATTTTTCGTTTTCTAAATACTTTAACTTAATATTCATATACTATAGTTGGCTTATAAAGTACTATTATTTGAGTTAAAGTGTTTATCCAGTTAACTGGTCATTTATAATATATTTTAACTTATAATATAACGTGTGCTTATAATATAACTTAGTATTCATATACTACAGTTGTTTATATCTGATAAGTTGACTTAGTATTTATATACTATAGTAAACTTTAAAAGAAAAGGCATTACGGTGTATTATAAAAGATAATATTATATTCAATAAAGTTATATAATAATATAATATTACTAACAATATTATATTATTATCATATTAGATATTGTGTTTCTTTGAATGCTTTGATCTTCCGCTACAATCTGCATTAATCGAAAAGAGGCTATTAACCCCCCATCTAGCCTCGGATCATGATCCAACATACATCCCAGGGGGTGGAGACATGTAGATCTCTTCAGAGAGATCCCCATGTAAGAATGCATTACTTATATTCATTTGGTAAGTGGCCCAATTTTTAATTGATGTCACTGTCAAAAGTGTCCTTACAAAGACAATCTTGGCCACAGGTGAGAAGGACTCTTTGTAATCGAAACCTTTAATTTGTGTGTGACCCTTGGCCACTAGCCTTGCCTTCAGCCTTTCTACATCTCCATTGGATTTATGTTTTACTTTATATACCCATCTAGAGCCTACAATTTTTCTGTTTATAGATTTAGGGACAATGTCTCATGTATCATTGAGCTCTAGGGAAGCTAGCTCCTCATTCATTGCCTTTACCCATTCCGGGCTCAAACTTGCCTGTTGAAATGATGAGGGTTCTGTGATGATGGAAATTTTGTCCAAATAATCAGTTTGGGATGTGGAAAGTCTTTTGTATGTTAAGTAATCATGCATGGGGTGTTTAGTTCCTGTTGATCTACCATTGCTTGTGACAAATGAGCAATAGTAGTCATTTAATTTTGTACTCCTCCTTGTTTGTCCTTTTGGATACCTTTTAGGAATTGGATCAGGGATTGGCTCGTCTAGGAATTGGATCAGGGATTGGCTCGTCTGTGGTGACAGAGTCATCATTGTTTTGAGTGTTTTCACCCTCACCACCACTTTTAGTGTCGTGGTTCTCAGGTGAGTTATGTAGGTCCATGTCCTCAGAGAGGTCATGTGAGTCTATGTCCTCAGAGAAATCATGTTGAGGTCTTGGTTGTTGTTTCTTTTTTGGAGGTGGGTCCTCCTTGAGAGGAAAAATTTCCTCATAGTAGGTCACATCCCTACTGACTGTTATGAGTTTTTGTTCTATATTGTATAGAATAACTCCTTTATGAGTTAAGGAATCACCTATGTATATGTATTTGTTTGCCCTGGGGGAGAATTTATCATCTTTCACCAGGCAAGTGGCATAACAGAGGCATCCAAATGATCTCAATTTTTCAAAGTTTGGTGTTTTGGTATGCATGCGTTCAAAGGGTGACTTGTTCTCAGTTACCTTAGAAGGTAACATATTTATGATTCTTGTTGAGTGGAGGATAGAAAATCCCCATAACTCAATGGGTAAGGAGCATTGTATTTGAAATGCCTTGGCAACATTTAGTAGATGCTGGTGCTTCCTCTCCACCACACCATTCTGTTGTGGTGTATGAGGACAGCTAAAATAGTGTATGATTCCCTTCTCTTTGAGAAAGTCATCCATGGCTGAGGAGAAGAACTCCCCACCATTATCAGTCATAATTTCCTTAACAGATTTGCTAAGTTGATTTAGTATAAGAGCATATAGATTTTTAAATAAACCAAAGCATTCAGATTTCATAGCGATGAGGAAGGTCCATGTGTACCTTGTGTGGTCATCAACCACTGTTAAGAAGTATCTTTTCCCATGGATGGTTGGAGTGTGAAAGTTCCCCCACACATCCATGTGAAGAAGATCAAATGCATTTTTAACCCTAGATGCAGTTAAAGGAAAAGGTTTTTTAGATTGTTTAGCAAAATGACAAGTATCACAATGTTTGACTAGTTTAAAGTTGTCATGATTTAAAGAAAAATTGTTCAAAATAAAGTTTAGTCTGCCACAGGATGTGTGGCCCAGTCTGTTATGCCAAATACTGGTTGAGATGGCACCTGCAAAACATGAATTACCACTGACTTGTGGCAATAGATAAAGCCTTTCACAAACTTCACTCTGTCCAGCTACCTTCATATGAACCTTGTCATAAATAAAGGCAGAGTTTTTAGAAAATTGAACATAATATGAATCCTCTTGTGTCAATTTGCTAACTGATAGCAAGATGACTTGGAAGGATTTTGCATAGTACACATCACTAAGTGTGATGTTAGGTGATACTGAGACATCACCCCTTTTTGAAACTAGTTGTTTGTCTCCATTGGGGAGTGAAATAGTAAATGGTTCACATGCTTTTAGATTTTTGAATAGAGATTTATTGCCACTGAGGTGCTCTGAAGCACCTAAGTCAATAATCAGTAACTATAAGAATTAGTTTTATCAAAAATAGAATTTGCAGTACCTGAATCAGGATTGTATTTTGGCAATGGCTTCGGGTTGTATTTCTCAGAGTATAGGGGGAAGCCATGAGGTCCAACTGGATTGTCAGCATCCTTTGATGGTTTGGTAGCACTGTCCCAGGAAGACCACTCTTGTTTTTCAGTCCCCACATAGTTCACAGAGCCTTGGATCTTTGTTGATTCAGGTTGGGTAGTTGTGTTGGGTTTGCTTGTGGTTATGCCATTTTTGATGTGGGATAACCATGTTGAGAGAAACATTTTTCATCACTGTAGCCAAAGGTAGCATAGTGGAAGCAATAATACCTGAGATTGACCAGTGTACCACTTTTATAATAAAGTGGCTCAGTTGGAGTTGGTGGTCTTTTCTTTGAGTTGGAGGTGGATAGTGGCACAGATGAGTACTTAGGATTTTGGTGGTTGTTGATATTGATTTGGGACTTCCCTTTAGCAGAATAGAAGGCTGAGCCTTGTTGAGTGTTGGTGTTGGCAGTCAGGTGTAGTTGGGTCTCTTCATGTGTTATCATTGAATAAACTTTTCCAAAGTTAGGGAGTGTATCCATAGATAGAATGTGTGACCTAATTTGCATGTATTCCTCATTTAACCCCGTTAGGAACTTCCTAATTTTGAGTCTATCCTCCCTATCATTAGCTCTTTCATTTACATTGCAAATACATTTACCACAATCACAGTGAGGTACTTCACCATAAGCATCTACTTCCCTCTATAGAGTTTTGAGATTGGAGCAAAACTCAGAGACAGAGTCAGACCCTTATTGTAGGGTTGCAACATCATGAGCAAGTTGGTATATATGGGTCTCATTTGATTGTCAAAATTGGTCTCAGAGGTCATTCCATATCACTGATGCATCATCAGTGTACATGATCTGAGATGCAATCTCTGGGGAGACTGAACTCCAGATCCATTGTCTAATGACACCATGGCAAGTGACCCAAGCTTCATGCTCACCAGCATCCTTCTCTGTTGGTTCCTTCATAGTACCTAGGACAAATCCTAATTTTCTCTTTGTTATCAACATGGTTGTCATTTCCCTGCTCCAGGGATAATAGTTGGGACTGCCTTGCAGTATGTTGATTATGTTTGGGGGACCATAATCAGTAGGTTTTATGAAGTATGGGGAGACTGGATCAAAGAGTCGTCCACCTCTAGGAGTCTTGTCAGTCATACTGATTGAACTGTGACAGGGTTCATAGTAGTGGAAATAGATCAGATGGTTGTGTAGAATAGCGATATAAATTTCAGGAAAAATGAATAAATAGTTTGAGTTGGTCAGATTTAAGAAATGAATATTAGATGTGTTTGTAGTTTACATGCATTAGTTCCGTGATATGTAAGAATGTGTGGAAGCGTGAATTTATCAGAGTAGAGATAGATAGCATTGACATGCATTGAGGTTTTGAAAACATGATAAAGAAAATAGTGATAAAAATGTTCACAACATGGAGAGCTTGTGCATTTTGTGGATTTATGAGTCCAGACAATAGATGTAATAAAATATGTATGATTCATACATACATAGAATGATTCATATGTAGTAAAAATTTAAGATCTGTTACGATTTAGGGCATGCAAAGTGGAGTGACAGATGAGATAATAGTTAATGGATGAATAACTTAAAGAAAGAGTTAGTGACACAGATGTCTGTCCACTTATGAAAGCATGTACATACTTATATTTTAGAAAGTAAAGATCATCCCTTGGGTCACAAGGGTATGTATCCCTTAACACAGTTGCATGCACATGGCTTATGGGCATGGTATGTCTAGATGACAATGCATGCAGTTGATGATGATTAATATTTTGAAGATTAGGCATTTCAACGAGAATAGAGTTGCATAAAATAAATTTTGATGATTTTTTTTTTGTTTAAAAGAAACAGAGTTCTAGATATACCAGATCTGTCTTGGGACAAAGGTCGGAAGATCTAGAGATCGCAAGCGACGGAGAGTGCTGAGACAGAGTCCCTTTCTCTTCAAAGATTCTTAGATTTAGCGGCGACACAGCTTCAACGACTTGATCAGGACTTCACCACCTGTGGCTCTGATACCATGAGATGAGTTGTGAAACGAGGTAGCGGCGGCGAGGACCGGAGGTCGTGAAGAGTCGGCGAGGGTTTTGGAGAACGAAGAGTCGCAACACTTGGAATGGGGGAGAGCCCGATTTTAAGGTTTTAGATTAGATAAAAAGGTTATGAAAGAATTATTACAAAGAGTTATTTATACTTCAGACTAATTATCGGACTAAACTATGGGCCTTGATCTAACTATTTAACTTCAATACACCCATCCTCCCATTTCTCTCGGTTGGTTCCAAGAAAACAAGAATTTTCTTTGAAGACATGCAGAAATTTATTTTCCACGCAACAACTCTTTGAATCTTCAAATCTTGGAAGACGTGTCAAGAAACAAAATCTTCAAATCTTGGAAGACATGTCAAGAAACAAAATCTTCAAATCAAATCTTAAACACCAACAGTCGGCAAGAAAAAAATTGCCAAAGCAGTCGCAAAGAAAAGGGACTCAATTGACCTAAATCGGCGATCTTGAGGAACACACTGATACCATGTGTGAAAGTAAATCTAACATTTTAATAACACCAATATTACTCATGAATGTATTTATATCTTGACAATATATTTTCCAGTGAAAGTGATATACCAGAAATAATAGATCAACCGTTAAATTTTTGGATATATTAATTCACACAAATAAGGATACACTTCACACCTGATCTTCACTTATTTATTAATCGTTAATGTTTGACGGTTGAATTTTTGATACATACAAATACATAAAATCATAATATATATACTCAATTGACAAGGCGACAGTTACGCCTGATCTGACCATCAGTTCCGGTGAGCACGCCAATTCCTCCCATCTTCTCCATGGACTTCCCAAACTGTTTGTAGAAATTATCACTATCCCGAAACCTTTCGATGGCCGCGACGGCAGCAGGGTCATCTAGAAGAACCGCATCGGACGTGAATAATCCTTTCTTTTTCAAAACAGTGGTGAAGTAGTGTGTGTCGAACGAAAATGAACTACTGGGATCCATCTCAACGGTTTTATTGTTGTCGGTAGTAGTGGCGGGGCACGATTTCTTCAACACATCGGCGTAGCTTGGTTCCAACGTTGGATCAGCCTTGCCGGTTCCACCGAAGTTGTAGAGTCTGTTCAAGAAAGTTTTACAGTGACTAACTCCTATGGTGTGTCCACCTTGGAAGTCGGAATAAATTACAAATTAAACAGATATATTTATTGAAAAATGGTTGGAAAATGGAAACTAGTTAGAACACAATATATATACCTGACAATGCTACGAGATCTATTAAGTTAAGGCCTTTGTCGGAGAAGCTTTGCCGGAGAGCGGTGAGGTTGAAGAATGGCGGCGGTAGATTTGCTATGGCATTGGAAGCAAGTGATACTTTTCCATCTCTTCTTCCAGTCGGCACTTGCCACATTTCCCTTCCAAACTACATAATATATCACTCCTTACACATTTCTCTAAACACAAGTGGAATAATATCGAATTCAATTTTGATCGATACCCCTATATCCGAATATCTAGATTAGTATTTATTTATCCGAATATGAATTCGATTAAAGTAATGAATCGAATTGGGATAATTATCGACGGATATTAACAGTATCCGAATTCGTTTAGATTTAGATAATAATTTGGATTTCGAATTTTGATTATCCATTGACGATTTTAATAGTGATTGTGATTAATTGAGTTAATTTCTTCGATCATACCTTATAAGAAATAGCATCGCGAGTAGCTAGAGCGACGATATCAGCGCACGAAACGATTCTAGGGCAAACGGTTTCAAGCAGTTGTTTGGCTTGATCGATAAAGTCGAATCCACCAAGTGTTAAATTAGGACGTGCTTGTTTTTCTACTTGGGTTGCGGTGGTGGAGTTATCGACTGGATCCAGCAGTACAGAAGCATCGCAACCCTGCACTTAATCGCCATTCATTAATAATTCGTCTACAAAATCCAGAATTCATAAACCCTTAAATACTACCTCGACGAAGCAGTCATGGAAATGCATTCGAAGTAACTTAGCCGACAAAGATGGATTTTCTAAGACGTTGACGTAAGTGATGTACTTGATCAGTACTTCCGCTGCCGGACATGTCTGTGCATAAAAATCAATCTTAAGATCACTAGCAGTAACGGAACCAGTACTCCCCATCAGAAGCACTGCAAACACCACAACGAAACCCATAATTAGATCGCCATTTCTTGAACCTCTGCTCTCCATTTCTTCCACACGATCGATGAGCTTAATTCTCCTGCAATATTAATTTCTATCTATATGCTCTAAACTCAATCTGATTTTATAGCATTTCCACCAGCATCTCCGCCAGCATCTCCGGTACAGTCCATATATATAAGCAAGGCAGCAAGTTACTCATTAATGGCGGCACAGTACACGGCAGCTGGCCAAAGACATGCATGGATTCGTACGTATAACGTACTTGGTAGTGTTACGTACTTGATAATTGATACTGTCTGTCTCCATACTCAAATCCGAGAAAATTATCTGCCATTTCGTTTTCCACAAGTTATACAAATATACTCAAATCCGAGAATTAAGTGGTAGAATAAAGTCTATCCTTCTCTTATTTCATATTTGCAAAACCACTATATTAAAAACTGTAGTGTTCATCATAACGCGAATGCTATATATATGTAAGTTGATTATGTTCATTAGATCGACTTTTCGTCGTATATGTGTTAGTGTCTTATGTAATATATTATTTTGCGTCGTACATGTGTTAGTGTCTTATGCAATACGTTATTTTAGTCATTTGATTAAATATTAATAATCACGATTTGATGACGCACGACGACACATTTAATGTACGTGTGCACCCTATTAAAATATACCCACATTTTATACTGAAATTACGATACTACCGTCCTAAATAGATCCGTTGGACTTATATCAAACTTATAAATAGAACACCCAACCTAGGTATCAATAGCGTTGCAACTCGAGCCTACCGAACCGAATACCTAAGTATTTGGTTTGGTTTGGTTCGTTTAAATAAACAAGCCTACTCTTGGGTTTGGATTCAGTTCGTTTAATAACCGAACCGAACCTAATCGAACCCGAGTCCGAACCCGAACCGAATAGTTCGGCGAATACTGAATTATTTTTACATCATTATAAAAATAAACATTAAAAAAAAAATATTTCCATCTGATCATCATTGAAAAATAAACAATAAAAAAATATTGTTTATAATCTATTTTATTTTGTTGAGTTTTTGTTGATTAAAAACCAGCATTAATATACTATATTAATGAAAAATTGCAAAAATATGCATAAATTATGAAATATATAATATAAATTTATAATAAAAAAATTATATAATATAAATATAAAATAATAAAAATGTTAAACGAACCGAACCGTTCGACGCCTCAACCAAGGTGGTTCGGTTCGTTTAATTAAACGAATTTATTTTAAGGTTTGGGTTCAGTTCGTTTAATAACCAAATCGAACCGAACCTAAACCGAACCCGAAACGAACCGAATAGTTCGCCGAATACCGAATTTTTGTTGCAACGCTAGGTATCAAACCACCGACTAAGTCACTACTTTGATAAAAGTTCATACTCCCCCTTTGGGAATCCTACCTACAGTTTGTGTTGTTGCGCTCTGATCGTTTTGCTCTCAAAATCTTCAGATCCATACTTCCAATGCCTCAGTTCTTGACTCGTGGATCACCTACAGTAATATCATTTATATCTACACATACATATTGAAGAAGTTAGTAGTCGGAGTGATGTGTGCACGGAGGAGCGGCGTCGACCGGAGGTGTGAGCGATCGTGGAAGCGGGAGGGAGAGGAGCGGCGTTTGGGAACCCTAAAAGGGTTTAAGTTTTGAATTGTTTTGAAAAAGATAATAAAACTAACTATTACAATTGGTATTTATACCAATACTAACTGGGCCTTGAGTGTGGGCTGGATTAACTAACGACTAATACTAATTAATTTAATCTATTAACATAAGGATTTAATGAATACTTTGATACCCCCCTCAAGCTGGAGAGTGTATGTCATAGAGTCCTAGCTTGGGCAATAAATTTCTGAATGAATCCAGGCTTGCCGGCTTTGTTAAGACGTCTGCAATTTGTGAGTTAGATGGTACATGTTGCAATTTGAATAGACCTGCTTGTAAGTGATCACGCACTAAATGACAGTCAATCTCAATATGTTTGGTGCGCTCATGGAAGACAGGGTTGGATGCTATGTGAATTGCAGTCATATTGTCACAGTGTAGTACTGTTGTTGAATCTGTGGGTTTTACATGCAAATCATTTAGGAAATAATGCAACCACATAATTTCACACACAGTAGAAGTCATTGCACTATATTGACTCTCAGCTGATGATCTTCTTATTATTGATTGTTTCTTGGATCTCCAGGCTATGGCTGATCCACCAAGGAGGATTGTGTAACCTGTGATTGATATCCTAGTATTAGGACAGTCATCCCAATCTGCATCACAGTATGCATCTAATTTTAGAGGTGCATTCCTTTTGTATAGAATACCTTTGCCTGGAGCTCCTTTAATGTATTTCAGTATTTTTATTGCTGAATTGAAATGTGATTGAAGTGGATTAGCAAGGAATTGACTAAAATGACTGACTGAGAATGCAATGTCAGGTCTGGTTATTGTAAGATATAATAATTTCCCAATGAGTTTTCTATACAATGATGGATCTTTCATTGCATTGTTACAATCAGAGTTTGAATTGTGTGACATTGGGATTTTTGATGGGGAAGATCCCAATTGACCAAAGTCATGTAATATGTCTAGAGCATATTTCCTTTGTGATATGAATATACCTGATTTTGATTGAGATACCTCAATTCCCAAAAAGTATTTGAGCTTGCCCAAATCCTTGATGTGGAATTGCTTGTGCAATTGTTCTTTGAGTTTTTGGATTTCAATTTCATCATTCCCAGATATTATCAAATCGTCAACATAGATTAGTAAACAAGTATAAGATTTTTGGTTTGATTTGAAGAATAGAGTATAGTCTGAGTGTGATTGGTTGTAGCCAAAATTAAGCAGAGCTTTTGTAAGTTTCTCATACCAATTTGTGTTTGCCTGTTTCAGTCCATATAGAGATTTTTTTAATTTGCAAACCCTAGGATCATTTGATGGAAGCATGCCAGGGGTGGTGACATGAATATTTCTTCAAATAGCTCACCATGTAGGAAGGCATTGCTGACATCCATTTGATATGTAGACCAATTTTTGGTTGTTGCCACTGCAAGGAGAGTTCTGACTGATATGATTTTAGCAACTGGTGAGAAGGTTTCCTTGTAGTCAAAACCTTCTACTTGAGTGTTGCCTTTGGCTACTAGCCTAGCTTTTAGTCTCTCAATATCCCCATTAGATTTATGCTTAACCTTGTATACCCATCTAGATCCTACCACTTTAGGTCTTGGTACTATTTCCCAAGTGTCATTTAGTTCTAGTGCTGCCAATTCTTCATTCATTGTCTTTACCCATTCAGGGCTTTGGCTTGCCTGTTGAAAGGATTGGGGCTCTGAAGTGATGGATATTTTATCCAAAAAATCAGTGTGGGAGGTTGAAAGTCTCTTATATGTTATATAGTCATGCATAGGGTAGGAGGTTCCCTTGGATTTTCCATTGCTAGTTGCAAAGGAACAAAAATAGTTTTTAAGTCTTGTTGATGTTTTTCTATCTCTCTTGGGGTATCTTCTCTTAGCCTCTTCAGAGTCTGGTAGAATTTGGGGCCCTTCAGGTGGATCAGTTGATCCATCTTCAGATTTGTCCTCAAGATCACTGTCAGAGTTTTCATCTATTGATTCAGGGTCAAATCCATGTTCAGGTTCATCACCTGTTGAGATTTTAGGATCAGATTTAATTGTTTCCTCCTTTAGAGGAAAGTTGTTTTCATAAAAGACAATGTCTCTACTTACAGAGATGTTGTGGTCTTTTAGATCATAGATGATGGATCCCTTTTGTATGGGGGATTGTCTAGGTATACACACTTCCTTGCCCTAGGAGAAATTTTGTCTTTTCTTGTTAGACATGTGACATAGCATAGGCAACCATATGTTCTAAGGCTTTCAATTTTTGGCCTTTTTGAATGGATCAGTTCATAGGGTGATAGGTTTTGTGTTACCTTAGAGGGTAACATGTTGATTATGTATGTTGAATGTAGTATGGAGTATCCCCATAGTTCAGTAGGAAGTGATGATTGCATTTGCAATGCTCTTGCAACATTTAGAAGGTGTTGGTGTTTCCTCTCAACCACACCATTCTGTTGTGGTGTGTGTGGGCAACTAGAGTAGTGGATGATGCCCTTCTCTTTTAGAAAAGCATCCATGGTTGAGGAATAGAATTCCCCACCATTGTCAGTCCTAATGGATTTAATAGAAATATTAAACTGATTTATAATCATAGCATGTAAATTTGTGAAGATTAAGAAACATTCAGACTTTGTGGCTAGTAAATAAGTCCATGTGTACCTGGTAAAGTCATCAACAATTGTCAAAAAGTACTTCTTCCCATGGATTGTTGGAGTGTGAAAGTTCCCCCACACATCCATGTGAAGAAGGTCAAAAGCATTTTTAGTTCTAGATGCATGAGAAGGAAAAGACATCCTAGGTTGTTTAGCATAATGACAGATATCACAGTATTTATCAAGGTCAAAGTTGCAAAATTTAAAAGAAATATTGTTTAAAATGTGTTTTAGTCGGCCACATGATGTGTGGCCAAGTCTTCTGTGCCAGATAGAAGTTGTGATGGCACCTGCAAAGCTTTCCTTACCACTGGTGTGTGGTAAGAGATAGAGTCCCTTTTACATTTTACCCTGACCAACTTCCTTCATCTGAACCTTGTCATAAATAAAAGCACAAGATTTAGAAAATTGTACTAAGTATGTGTCACACAAGGTCAACTTGCTAATTGAGAGCAAGTTGACTTGGAAGGATGGAATGAAGTAGACATCCTTTAATGTAATATTGGGTTATATGGATACATAATTACCCTTGTGTGAGATAATTTGTCTGTCTCCATTTGGTAGTGATATAGTAAAAGAATTACATGTTTTGATTTTTGAGAAGAGTGAGGCATCATCACTCAAATGCTCAGAAGCACCAGAGTCAATAATCCAAAATGATTTTGAGTAATTATAATTAAAGATTGAGTTTGCAGTACCTGAGCTCTTAGGATCATACTTTGGAAGTGGCTTTGGGTTGTACTTTTCAGAATATAGAGGAAAACCATATGGACCAATAGGATCAGTTTCCTCAGTCTTCTTCTCATCCTTCTCCCAGGCAGACCGTGCTTGATCAGTAGAGACACAGTTGGCAGAGGCTTGTGGTTTGGTTGGCTCAGTGGTTGTGGGCACATTTGGATTAGGCCTTTTGAGAGTTGTGCCTCTAGATGTTGGGTAGTCATGCTGGACAAAGCACTTTTCATCACTGTGTCCAAATACTGCACAATGGAAGCAATAGTACCTGGTGTTTACTACTTTACCACTCTTGTAGTAGAGTGGTTCAGATGGAACTGGGGGTCTTTTCCTTGGGTTTGAAGATGATGGTGCATATGGGGACTTTGAGGTTGAAGCATTGTTGTTGTAGGGTTTGCTAGTATTTTGACTCCTAATCTGAGTAGAAGGCAGAGGTTTGGTGTGTATTAGGTTGGTCATTCAAGTGTAGCTGAGTTTCCTCATGTGCTACCAGTGAGTATACCTTTCCAAGGATAGGGAGTTTATCCATTGAAATTAAAGGATGTGAGATCTGACCTGCCTAAACTTATCATTCAGGCCCATGAGAAATTTCCTGACCTTCAGTCTCTCCTCCCTCTCATTTGATCTCCCATTTACATTGCATGTGCAGGAACCACAGTCACAGTGTGGGATTTCTCCATGAGCATCAACTTCTCTCCAGAGGGATTTCAGGTTGGTAAAGAACTTTGAGACAGAGTCATTCCCTTGTTGAAGCATAGCAATTTCATGTGTGATTTGATATATATGGGTTTCATTGGACTGTCTAAATTGATCTCTGAGATCATTCCAAATTGTTGAGCAATCATCAGTATACATTATTTGTGTGGCAATCTCTTTTGAGACTGAGCTCCATATCCACTGTCTGATCATGCCATGGCATGTGAGCCATGCCTCATATTCTTCAGGGTTTGTTTTAGGTGGCTCCTTAACTGTCCCTAAGACAAAACCTAACTTTCTTCTTGTTAGTAACATGGTGGTCATTTCCCTGCTCCAAGGGTGGTAGTTCTGGCTACCTTGCAATGTGTTTATGATGTTTAGAGGGGCATAGTCTGTGGGTTTAAAATAATATACTGAAGTTGGGTCAAAAAGGGGACCTCCTTTTGTAGACATTTTGGTATATCTGTTGATGAAGACATAGTAGTAGAAGCATGTTAAATTACAAGAAAAATAGATTCTTAGATTAATTTGATTAGAGTTAATTATTTTGATTTTGATATAGATTTTAATATGTGTTGATTTAAGATTCTTAGGTGATTTGGGTGTGTTTAGATCCTCATCAGAGTGAGATGGTTTAGTTTTGAGCAGAAGCATTTGGATCATGATAAGTGTGATTGATTTTGGATAATAGGGGTTCATGATTATAGCCCTAATATTCATATGTAAACCAGACAAGGTCACTCTAGAGTCACCTTGCTGTTTGCCCACTACTGGGGGCTGATCCATCAACCATTTGATATGATTAGTGCAAATTTGAAAATAATCATTTAGATATGACTTTACCTTAATGATTGTCTCTGTTATGATAATATTCATCAAGATATTAAACATAAAATAGCACGAGAGTATTATGCAATCATACATCAAGATGATTAATATGGAATAATAACAGAGTATCATATGATCATATATTTCTAGATATATTCTCAACAGTACATCCATAGCATGCATCATATGACCACATCGAAGTTTTTTAGAGTCACAGTGTGCATGTTTATAATGCATTAGTGTATGTATGTTAAGAACATGTAAGGATATTGAGTATAGATGTGCATGTCTGTGATAGTTGCATATATCGCAGTGGATGTGCATATCAGTGGAATGTAGACATGTAGATATGTATAAGAAGATGATATAACAACATGCATTTAGGTTTAAGCAACATGCAATACAAGATAAAACATATGATAGATATCTTCTTCGATCTAGTTGAAGAAATATAGATATTATCCTTTGAAGATTAAAGGTTATACCAGCGTTGTTTGAAGAAAGAGATCTGACGGAGTCAGTGGGTGTCGTTTTGGAGTTTCTGGAGCGACAACGACTGTCTTCGGTGCAGCACTTCACAGAGGCTCTGATACCATGAAGAAGTTAGTAGTCGGAGTGATGTGTGCACGAAGGAGCGGCGTCGACCGGAGGTGTGAGCGATCGTGGAAGCGGGAGGGAGAGGAGCGGCATTTGGGAACCCTAGAAGGGTTTAAGTTTTGAATTGTTTTGAAAAAGATAATAAAACTAACTATTACAATTGGTATTTATACCAATGACTAACTGGGCCTTGAGTGTGAGCCGGATTAACTAATGACTGATACTAATTAATTTAATCTATTAACATAAGGATTTAATGAATACTTTGATACATATTTCATACACATACAATATATGTTTATAACACATCCGACTACATATATATATCGGATGCTATCAACAATCTAAATCAAGCTTTTTCAGGCGGTCATGCGACCAAGTGTGATGGCCCTGGTTGCATGACCGCCTGGGGTGCCTAGGCGTTACCTAGGAGGTGGTTGGAGCTCGCCGGAGTTGGCGGTCGACGTTCGTCGGAGATACCCTGCAGGTCGCCGGAGGTACCCTAGTAGGTGGTCGGAGGTGGAGGAGAAGGGCTGGAAATTGGGTTAGGGTTATGGGAGAAGGGAAGAAAAGAGAAGAAATAGGGAAAAAAGAGGAGTTAGGGTTTTAAAACCCTCACCCTCAATTTAAATTAACTTAAATGGGCTTTTGGGTCGTTCCAGCGCATGAAGGCAAATGCCTACATGCGTGGGAGGTCGCATGAAATAGCTTGATCTAAATATCTGCATCATATATATATATATACTTAATCAACTCCAGTAATCTAATATATTTGTTAGCGTTAATAATCACATAAACACGAGTTATAAATAAAAAGTCTTAACACACAATTCCACTAATTTCTTTGAATATGACGAAATTCATTGAATGTATAATAAATGTATTAACTTCATTTTTCAAATGAACAAATTCAGTGTGTGAGAAATCCGAAGGATACAATTTAGCAAACTTAATCAATTTTTTCTTGTCATAAATTATTCTTGGACGTCTTTAACAAGTACCGACTGCAATTGATGAACAATAAAACAATGAATGTAGTGTGAGCAGAAGGATATTTTCTTACAAGATTAGTGTCTTCACCGATATTAATAGGGCAAGTCATATTAACCCAAAAATTATTCTAAAGCTAACTTGAGATTGATTGATTTAGTGTCTTTGTCTCTAACTTCTGCAACCCTAATAAATCTTTCGACAATATAACCTTCAACGTTAAAATATAGCACAACAACCGTTATTTGTTCTCTAGCTAGTTGAAACATCTCGTGATTCATCAACCAAAATAGTGAATACATCATCTCCAAAATCACAAATGATTTTCTCTGTGGTAAGACTAGAAAATGCATATATGATTTGCTTCTGAATGTAATGACTTATTAACATTAGATCCTTTGGGGGGGGGCATTCTTCAATGTAACATAGCGAATTTCTTCATTTTGGTCTGCAAGAAATTGTAACAAGTCTAGAAAATTACCACTATTATCAGAATTCTCACTTTCATTGTACATGGCCACGAAAAGCTTGACCTCGATATATTATATGACAAATAGTATCAATAGTGGTTGCATGTTAGGCGGATTCGATATTCTTTTGATTGTTTGCGAATAAGTGTATCAAAATGTTTCTTTTTATTCACTAAATTCTTACATTTTAATTGAGAAAAATTGTCACAACTTAAAGAATTCCCCAAATGCTTAGGAAATTTGTCTTTAGGTAAATGCATCATCTGTTTTGCTTTGAGGAAAAAGATAACATGGCAAACAAAATGCTGAATTTTCAAAAATACTATATTCCAACCATGTGAATTCATCAAACCATGCTCTTTTAAAACCACGTTTAATGCTAGACGACCATCTCCTACCCATGGAAATACATGATAACTAGGTTGGCAAATTGGCATGGTCCTCGTTGAAGATACAATCGACGAATTATGTCTCGATCATTGACATCATACATAGCAATTGGTTTTCTTTTACTAGGATCTACTATCAAGCTAGTCACTCATTTGAATGAATGGAATTGCAGAAATTGTTGGATGGAATATTGGAGAATTTGCAGAATAGGGGTAACATCCGCTACCTCTCGTTACCATATACATCGATCCCCTGAAATTAAGCAATTCAAGTATATCCGTATTATCCGGGGTGGGAATTTTAATCCCCATCCCCGTAACTGAAAATGTCTGGGGATTTCGATCGATCGGTTACTGAGATTTTTCTATCCGAAATAGAAAAATCCTCCCCGTACCCGACCATTCGGGTATGGAGCGGGTACGGTTACGGGGAATCTCACCCCTACTGATGTACGACCGAACACATTCTGTAAAGAAACATAGCATCCCAATGACCACGTCTGGAAATTTGTTAGAATCTCTAGTAGCTAGAGTTTTCATGAACCAATAAGAATGTTAATTAAACTTACTGAATCGAATACCTAAATATTCGGTTGGTAATGGTGTAAGTGTTAATAAATATTACTTCCTTTTACAACACTCGTACACAAATACTTGTTGCTCTCTCACAATCACACACTCACTCTGCTCTATCCAGTGGCCTGTCTAGGATTTTCTGTAAAAGGGGTCGAAATTCGGCGATTTTTTTTTTACTATTTTAAAAATAAAATTTGAGAATGACGTATTCATAAAATTGATTTAGAAACCTTCAGTGAGAGAGCAACAGTGAGACTGTGAGAGAGTCTACAGTTTTAATTTTGGGGAAATGGTTGGAATTTGGATTTAGGGGAAATGAGAAAAGTAAGATGGATTTATGAGCAATATTAAATAAATTAGGGATTTAGGTGATGATAGTTTAATTTGGGGAAATTATAATTTTTTGTAAAATTATATAATCTAAAATTTTAAGTTAATCCTCTTAATATGCTACATACGCCACTAGCTCTATCTCTGGTTTCTCACAAATGGTCAAAGGTTTTGTTCATATAGGGTTTCCGTAGCCCTGTCGGCGGGGCCTTGGGATTTATGGGACTGATTGGTTCCCATCTCTTGGGCTTGGTACCATCGGTACTCCTCCCGTGGGCCTGCCGACCTCCATATATAATTGTTTCTTCGAGACTGGCTCTCGTAACTCTATAAATTCGTTAAACCCCGTTTCTTTTGACCCATTTTTGTATGATGAGCTTGCAGGAAACTCTTGAGGAATTCGATCGTGAAGGCCATGAAACATCAACGCTTTGCTTGGGCAAACAGCTGGCTTCTCCTCACTGAAGATGATTTTCAGACGCTGGCTGCATCGGAGAGTCAACAGTTGAATTACGTGTTACTGAACGTGCATCAATGCTTGGCCTCCCTTCTACTAGTGTTGTAGGGCTTTAAATTATGGTTCAAAGACAGATCGGAAGTTGAAGACTGAAGATCCAAGTAACAACTGATGAAGATTGGGTAGTATGATTCCCTATGGAAGTATGAACTTGGATGAAATGAGAATATAGTTGATGGTTTGTTATGTGTGTGTTGTGTTCTATATATAGAGTTATTATATCTCAACAGATATATTATCTGGTATATATATGTAAATATGTGTAATGTAATTTAATAATGGTTCATACAATCTATTGTTACAGGTAAAAACCAGATGAGGTTGAACTACAGTCAATAAACTCCACTTATTCACGTCTACTAAGACTACAACAGTTAAGGAGGGTTGGTGGTTAAAATAATAGTTAGTGTTGGTGTGAGTTTGTCGGTGCAAGTTCACAACCTCAACTTTCTCAAGTGTTCACTCTCTAGAATTGTTGACCTCTTCCCCTAATGGACCAGTGAAGGTATTTATAGCGCTCTGCTTGTTTCTGGGCCTCGTGGGCTCGTCGGCCCATTCGTTCCCTCTGGCCCGTTCGCACGTCCAGATCCTTAAAGATGACTAGTTCGGTCTGGGCGGTCCATGGTACCAACAGTTAGCTTAGTTAATTAGTTAGGGTAGAGTGAAATAGTTAGCATTGTACAATGTACACGGAATAAATTATAAACCTCATTTTCTCAAAAAAAAAAATATATATAAACCTCATATGTTGAAGCTCGCTTGAGCCGAACTCATTAAACGTCTTTTAATAATTAAACAAAATATAGATATTAAGAATTAATGAAGACTATTAAATAAATTGAAAAATATTCAGGTATGTCATCTTTATTTGCGTTGTTGTGCGTCAAAAATATTTAAAACACACTATTGACAACCAACGATCCTAATTATATTATGTACTTAAAACTAATTTACATACGATATCTAATTATGTTATACACTTAAAACTAACTTATACGACATCCAAAAAAATCTTAAATATCTAATGATGGATATCAAAACGGTACATGTATTTATAAACCTCATTTTCTCAAAAAAAAAATTATAAACCTCATATGTTGAAGCTCGCTCGAGCCGAACTCATTAAAGGTTTTTAATAATTAAATAAAATATATATATTAAGAATTAATGAATACTGTTAAATAAATTGAAAAATATTCAGGTGTGTCATCTTTATTTGCGTTGTTGTGCGTCAAAAACATTTAAAACACACGATTGACATCCAACGATCCTAATTATATTATGTACTTAAAACTAATTTACATACGATATCTAATTATTTTATACACTTAAAATTAACTTACGTACGTAATCCAAAAAAATCTTAAATATCTAATGATGGATATCAAACAGCACATATTTACATACGGCTCATATGAAATGCACCTTAAACAAATTATAAGAAATCTTAAATCTAAAAAAATCTAAAACAGATTGTATATTTTTCTTAAAAATTTCAGATTTTTTATTTATTTTGCAGAATTGCAAGTCAAATTTCAGACCCGAGCTCTCGAGCTTGTCGATTTTACTAACGAGCCAAGCCGAGCTCGGCAAGCTCGAACCTGAGCCTAGACAATTTATTAAATGCCGAGTCTGGTTTTATGAGCAAAAACTCGACTCATTTGGCAACTTATTAATACCCAGATTTGAGACAAGTCTCCCAAAATATCCTGTTCGTTTCCATGTCTCCGACTTTATTTTCCTCCGGTGCCAGATTATACTTCTCTTTTTGCTCCTTTTTGTTGAACTTGTCATCTTCCAGTTGCTGAAAATTTTCCACATCCTCATCTTTCTGCTCCTCTTTCTCACCATCATAACCATCTCTATACTCAACACATCCGCCGCCGCAGCAGCACGATTCCTCTCCATCATCAATATGAACATCCTCAGAATATTCCGTTTCCATCAGCACAGCATCTTCGGAGTCACCTGTGAATTCTTCAAGGCTTTGGGAGCTAAACATCTTCAGATCTCATTTACTTTGATCGATGTTGGATAGGAAATTATTTATCAATCAATTTGTCGACTTCAGAAGATATTATTAAATTATCTTTGAAAATTGAAACTTCTAGAAGAAAGAGATAGGAGTGCGCTTAACAGTGACACTCACTAACTCGGCCCACTTAAACATAGCTGCCATTAAATATTAAGAAGGATAATTTGACTTATCAACACTAATTAAGATCAATCAAAATCATTCATCGGTAAGACAGTGAAGGACCGGCGAAGGAGTATCGAGATGATACCGATAATGAAGTAACATCTAATTCACTTCTATCGTTTTGCAACCTCCTGTTGTAATCTCCCAGAGCAGTCCCTGCAAATGTAGAGCTTAAAGGTTGGCCAGAATTCATTTCGTAATTATGACTTGGAACTCCGGCTCCATAGTTATGACTTGGAAGGGCAGTATACACACCCCCTCTACTAGGGGTCTCATAGTAATGATGATCACTGTAAGAATTTGATAAAGCGGCACCATGGTGATTGAGATAATAGGAGTCCTTCGTTACAGGGTAAAGGTGGGAAACGGAAAGAGTAGCTAATGGTGGAGTCCGGTACTGCATCTCATTGAGCGTAAAAGGATCAGGAAGCGAAATCTCTGTTGGATTCTTTTCAAGCATGTGACTTCGACCCAACATCCCATATTGCAAATAAGAATGACAAGACGACTCTTTCACGGGTAAAGAAGATCTGGTCACGGTATGATTTGGAACGCCCGATTTTGGTTGAGCCAAATGTTGTTTGAACAAGGCCGATAAGCTACTTACCTGTGCAATGAATGAGGACAGTTAAGGTGTGCAAAACTTGTTGAAATCTAACTGATGGATAACACATCACTTACTTGTTGAATAGTAAGCTCAGTTTTAAATTTATTCTTATTTGCATTGTAATTCTCTTTGATTGCATTCTTAAAGACGCCCACTGGTAGAGGTGCACACTCTTTATCAACCTGGAAACGCACCTGTGGAAGCTTAGAACAAATTAATACATGAATGACTGGCAAAATAAATAAATGCAAGATGGCAAGTTTTATTAATCAAAAGGAAAAAAGTTGTAAAAAAATAGCTATTCCCAGTGTGCAATCTCACAAACATAAGGTAAATATTTTCATCATCATTTACAATGAGAATATGTATGTATCGAACCTGTGCAGTGAATGATCCGTTGAAAGCTCCTGGCTCAAGCCTCAAACCACCTGGAGACGAGGCTTTATAAATCCCATACAGAAGCCTGGTGTCATAATCATAAAGGAAGAGCCTGAAATTGGGCTTGATGCTCAGCACAAGCTCTTTTTTGCCCTCTGGTAAACCCATTACCATATAGCGAAAACAATCTGGTTTTGTCCTTGCATTGCACATGAAAATCATCCCACCAAGTTGTTCATTCTTTCCTTCTTCACGATTACCCACATTCTTTTTTTTACTGATAATCTCATTTTGTTTATGCTTTTGATCTTCGGATGTTGATTGGGATTTATTTTTCTTGAAAGTGGTTTTTTTTATTATGTGTTGGTGTTTCGATGGATGCTTACTTTGCTTCTGAGAAGAAGACACCGCTGATTTACTAGAAACATTCTCTTCCTTGTTCTTATTCTTCACTTTTTCCATTTTTCGATCTTGCTATTTCTTTGATATTTCCGAATTCTGACATTGCAAATTTGCAAAAATAAGATAATCAAAATGGCCTCAAGGTAAAATAATGTAATTTGTAAATGGCAACGAAAAAAAATGATAAAATGGCAAAAATGAGATGACGTTCGTGATCAAAAACTCAAACAGTAGGCCAACAAGAGTCGACGAAGCTGGAAAATTAAACAATGGATGTCTCTAACATACTTCACTCCAAGAACTAACTAGAAGGTTAGAAAGATGATTTGAAAAGACGAAAAAGAAGCAAAAAAAAAAAGGGTTGCTGATGAACCGAACGACATTTGAAATGAAGTTAAATGGAAGAAATAGGAAGTATGATGTGAGAAAGTTATAGATAGGGATTTGGAATTCTTACCGGCAAGAAATCCGCAGTGCGTGGAGAAAAATTTGCGACCTAGACAAAAATAACGAAACTGAACGGATTACCTTAGAGAAAAGTTATTCGGGTCGATCGTCTTAAATTTAAAACGTAAACGGATTCGGACTAATAATATACATATAATTTTTTTACATAGATAAGTTTTAGAACAATTTTCATATGAGTTCATAGATAACGTTCATGAAATTCTGACTGATTGCATCCATTTAACGTTACAACTCGAGGTTACCGAACCGAATACCTAATTTTATATAGATAAGTTCATTGAAGATGAGCTTTTATAAAGTTTCTTAATTCTTATGAATGTTTCAATAATTTTTTAAAATTCATTTAATTCCTAAAAGCTAAAACACAAATAACCAACCTAATCTAAATTCTCAAATCCCAAATAAGCTAAATTTCAAACAAAATCTATCAAACCATAAAATCTCTCCTCTTCTCATCAAGCACCGATTTTCTCCTATACAAGCTATCTTCTTCAATATAACTTTTTTTAATCTGAGATGTTTATTGATCTGTTTGCTGGACTTTTATTTCGAGGTTCAGTTTGAGTTTCAAAACTCATAAGTTCTCATCCTTAGTTCTAATCCTAACCCTTTATGACAATTAAATTCAGATTTATATTTTCTACAGGTTTATTGGTGTACTTTCTTTGCTGCCAATCTTATTAATTAAACCATCATAAATAAATAAATAAAAGAATCATATTTAATCAGGAATAGCCAAATAGATATCTAGTTGATAATATTATTCCCCAATCAAATAATTTCATAGTTCCCCATGTGCTATCAAATTATATTTGTACTTTTATGTTTGATGATGCATAGTAACACCACTATCTCAAAAGTAAATCAAAAAGTAGTAAAAAATGTATTAGCTTTCGTAAATATTATTAAATTTAAATTTAAATTTCACTCCGATCATCCGATGGGCATTTGCCATTTGTACTAATAAAAAAATAAGGTTTAAAATATTTTGATAGTGATAAAATGATCATTGAAAGTGTAGTTAAAAGACTTAAAAGTAGTTGATGTTTGAAAAGTCAAGATCTAATCAACCAACTTCAAAACTGGCACATTTTTTCTGATATCATCGATGAGAGGAAACTGGAAAGTTTATTTTATTGATTAACGATTTTGCTTTGGTGAAAGTGAAAGTAGGTAAAAGAAAGAAAAAACAACAACACAGGGTTAGCGACTTAGCTCCAGCCTCCAGTCTTTACAATCGCAGAAAAAGAATCTTTTAGTTTACAAAACAAAAAATAATTGAAACCCCAAAATCAATATTTCCATCGGTACTAACACTATTACACAGTGACGCGACACTAGTAGCATAACAATTCACACCCACCACACCAAAGCGATGATCGCTGCTATCGAGACCCACCAAAAACCCACACGATACTTGATCTCCGATGGAGCATCACCAGTGGCCATGGCTGCCGACGACGACCCAAATGGAGCAAAGGCGGAATCAGGATCCATGAGGTCGGGGTTGGGGGGACTTTGGCTCGAAGGAATTGTGGGGAAGGAAACACTTCCGGAACCTCTCCTTGGGGAAGGAAACACCGGCATAACATCAGGTGACAAAACAGGTGGTTCTGCGGGAAATTTGGGCGTGTCAAGATGATAAGACGGCGGCGCAGTGATCATTGAAGCCAAGGGTGAAGATGGAAGTGTCGGCAATGATCCGGAGGTCAAGGTAAAAAAGAAGAAGAAGAAGAAGAAAGAGAAAGAGAAGGAAAAGGAAAAAAAGATGGTGTTGGTTGTTGTGGCAGCCATTATTTGGAGAAAGTAAAGAAATGCAGGTGGTGGATGGAGACAAGAGGTTTAACTAGCTAGCATTTAAAAGGCAAAGCGTGTGTGCATGGAAAGAGACCGGGCCAAATGCCAAGATGCCCAGATGCCAAGATTGGGATTGGTGTGTGCAGTGTTGGCGGAGCACATGAGGTATGGCTAGCTGACAAATATTGCAGCTGGACTTCATAGTAAGATTATTACCCAGTTGGAATCTGGATTGGAGTGGTGAAAAAAAAATAGATTTGAAATGTTTTAAACAAATAAAAAATTAGATTGCAAGTTAGAAATAAGTTGGTTGGTTTATGGTAAATTGGTAACTCAGCAAATCAGAACAGAGATGTAGAAAAGTGAGAGTAGGAAAATCAGGAAACAAAGAAGTAGATTAAATTAAACAAGCTCACAATTAATTCCAATCAACCACATTTATTTAAATTAAACCCTAATTTACTTGGGATTCCAAATTTCCAATACCAGTTTATTGCTTGATCGCACAAAGATTGTCTATCATATCAGCTGCATCTTGAACAGTTGCAATCGTTTGGGCGCTCTCTTCCTCCACTGTAATTCCAAATTCTTCTTCAAGTCCCATAACAATCTCAACCTACACAACAATGGTAAAATTATCAATTCACATTCAAAGCTAAATACCAATTCATGTACTTACAGTGTCAAGAGAGTCTGCACCCAGAGCACTGAATTTTGATTCTCCGTTGACGATTTGGTCAGCACCAAGTGCTAACTGTTTTTTTACTATTTCACATACCTTATCCACTGTTTCCGGTTTTGCCTGTTCAAAGATAAATAAATCGTTCGATTAACAGAGTAAACCGTTAATTCAAGGGGCATATCTTACCGCACATGAAACCCGGAGGCGATGACTGCCGATTCTCCTCGACCTGGGAAACAAAACCGATGATGTTGGAAACACTCCGGAAACTCCCTTGTCAACACATTACAGATTAAATTAGCTATGCGCGTAAGAAATCTAAACAAATAAGAAGAAAACAAGCAACAGAAATCCCCTTTCTTTTTCCACTAAAATTGCAGAAAATCTCCGTCCATGGACAAGAAAAAAAGAAGAAGAAAACAGATCCGAGACAACGATGATGAAGAGAAGAAAGAATACCGGTCTTTGTTTCAAAGAAATTGAGAGGGTGGGAACGTAGATCAACGTTGCCGCAACGGTGGGAGCCATAACCGCCGAGAATGAAACCCTAAGAGAGAGAGTGTGCGGAGACTGTGTGTGTGAAATTAGAAATTAGAAGAAAGATAGGTAGAGGTGGGCGTGTGTCGGGTAAAACTTGGGCTCGAACATGTCGGGAATGGGTCGATATTTTCGGTCATGAAACACGATTCGCACCCGAGCATTTTGTATCCGAACCAAACCCGACTCACTCGAAACCCAAATTTTTTTATAAAAAAATCATTAAAATATAAATAATTAATATAATTTTATATAAAACATTTTATAAAAAATTTAATATACATAATTATAAATTTCTCATTTTTCTTAATTAGTTAATTTCATATCTTAAAATTTAAATTTAAATTTCATTTCCTTTTTTTTCCAATTTCATTTTCCCTCTCTTCGCCGTCGTTGACCCTTTCATCACCGTCGTTGGCCTTCTCCTCACCGTCACCGTACCATTTTATTTGATTTTTATCAAATATTAAAATTATTTAATTATATTTTTCAAACTATCTAAACAACAGAGTTTTTTATGCAAAATATTCAATCAATTTATTAAACTCGAATCCGTACCTGAACCCGAACGAACATGGGTTCGAATCCGGGTTCAATATTTTTTAATCCGAACCCTATTTGAAAACTCAGGTCCAGGTCTAGTCGAGGGACAGTTGTGGGCCGTCCATTATACTTTTCTATAATTTATTATTTTATTAGTATAAAAATTAGTACAAATATTTTAACAAAATTGAAAATTAATTATGAAATCATTTTTTTTTATCATAAATGAAATAATCTGGGTTTATATAAATTAAACCCTTAAACATTTATTTATTTATAACTATAACAAAATGGATTTTAGTATCTCATGTGAATCCATCCATCCATCCATCCACGAATGAATGGATGGATGAACGGATGGATGGAGCACCACTTAAAATGGATGCACACTGGGCTCCTCTGTGGGAGAACCAGGAACAAACGGAACAAAACCTCTCCCACCAAACATTGGCCGCATGATTGCATCGTCGAACTTACGCCAATAATAATGCACAGTACGAGTGGGAGAAGTGACAAGCATCCTCAAACTTGTTGGTTGAGGAACACCGTGGGTTTCTTCACCTTCATGCCCATTATTTCCTAGAAGTGCCGCCAGAAAAGACTTGGGACTGACTGAGTCCGAACACAGACTACTCATATGCTTCAACCCTTGTTGAGGTGGTACAAGATAACTGATCAGAGGTTTTGTTAATAATCCAAAAACCTGTCGTCAATTCATTCGTTCGTTCGTTCATTCTCAATCAATCCGATAAACATAACAATTCAGTTGACAAGACAAATATTTACCACAGTGCTGAAGAGCACAACCGTTATGGTGCTTGTGATCATAACCGCATTTTCATGTATATCTGTGTGACCAGAAGTGGTAAACTGCAACAACAACATGACTGTTTCCAATTACATATCAAAATATTAGGGAAAATGTTTGATCATGTGTTGTAAAATACTAACCTGATTGTAAGCAAGTGCCATTGAAACTGCACCTCTCATAAGACCAGCCCACCATATGGTGATCTGTGGGGAGATTAACAGTAAGTAATTCAATCAATTGACATTCACTAAATAACCAAAGAAGAAGAACACACTTGCTGATTGAAGCTAATCTTCTCGTGATCATATTTTTTTGATAAATTTGATAGAAATGACAACGGGAACACAAATGCTGCCCTCCCAACCATAACAGTTCCAAGTATGATAGAACTTATGGCAACTGATTTTCCAGGACTGCAATAAATTAGGTAAAAATAATAATATTGGTTTGGTTAATTAAGTTTTTGAAATTCAATAGAATGGATAAAAAAGATTGCCATTGGCTGATAAATCCATACCTATCGCGGATAAATCTCCACTTTTCGATATCCAATGCATCCATGCCAACATACAGAAAGATGAAGATTTCGGCAATAAACGATAGTGCTGCGAAAGTATGCCTGATATGACCAGATTAGTGAATGGATGGATTGATTACAGAGGAATGTGTGATTAATTAAGATTGATTAATACTTGGTTGTTATTCGGGAACTCTCCGTCACATTATGCCATGTGTAATGCGACATTACTATCCCACAGAAGAACACTGTCAATATACCACTCAGATAGAACAGCTGCAATAAGATAAGATAAGATAAGATAAATGATTAAATTGATGGATTCATTTATTGATTTAATCTCAAGTTTGTGAAGAATTAATTTGACCTCTGCTAGCAGGTATGAGAGGTAAGCCATGAGCATCATTAACGAAACTTCACGATCAGTAGAATGTCTAAACAGATTTGGAAGAAATGAAGTTGAAAACTCCAAAATCACCAATCAAGAGAAAATAAAAATAAAAGTTTTAGCAACAAACCTTCCGAAATATAAGTTTTTGATTACAAAGGCACTTAGAAGTCCAGTCTGGAATAAGATAATAATTAGCAGACAACCCAATCTGTGATTTATTCAAATAATTATGAATCAGGGAATGGAGAATCTCACTCCAACTCCAAGAACCGTGCTTGTGAAGAATAAATATAAGAAGTTAGCAGCAAAATGCAATATAATTGTGAAATCAATGTTGACAAGATCAAAGTGTTGGATTGCATTAAACAATACAACCGATGTCGCGTCATTGACGACACCTTCTCCAAACACCAAACTGTAGAGTAACGGTGTCTCGTCTTGATTAAGAACCTATTATTTACTTTCATTAGTCATTAAGGTGTGATGAGTCATGTCTGTCTTTAATATATTCCAAGGAATTTGATGAATCAAACCTGCAAAGTGCATACAGAATCCGTAGCTGAAAATATAGCTCCAAGGGCTTCAAATTATAACAATGAAAGAAGGTAATAAAGGATTAATGATTAGCAAGTAGAAAAAATAGAGATTAAATTTTACAATGCTGATCAATGGAGATGGAATTGAGTTTACCAAGATAATCCCCAATGTCTGTCAACCCTATATTTATTTTACCAAGCAAAGTAATAGCACCAAGTGAAATAATAGAAAAGGATATCAATGTGCCGACTGCACCGAATAGCATAATCGTCATAAAATTTCGGAAAAATTGTTTCTTTTTCACTTGAAACCTGAGAAGAAGAAGAAGAAAAGTAAGCAAGCAGCAGATTCTTTCTTTCTTCCAGAATAGGAAAAAAAAATGTAAATAGAAGCTGACCCAGCATTAAATATAATAGGAGGAAGTAAATATATGAAGAAAAGATCCTCGCTGAACACCAAAATGTGTGAACTCTTCCACTGTGTTGTTAGCAGAATTATAAAACCAGTTAAAAGTCCCTGGAATCAATCATATATGAAAATGACAGGTAAAAATTAAAAATGTGAGAGGAAAATTGACTGAAATCATTCTTAGGGATGTTTGTTTTTACAATGAGAAGGGCCGTGATGGATTCGTTCACCCATCGGTTCTCCTCGAGTAAATGTCCGATGACGATGCACGCGCAGAGAAGCGTGGCGAACAAGCAGATCGAAGCGACCGAAGTATGATCGGACGTTGACAAAACTCCATACTTGGCTATCTCGGCTGCTAAACTTATCCCCATTTTTCTTTTCTTTTATTCCCTTTTCTTATTATTTAGGACGTAAACGGTAGTCTACCCAGAAACAGTTGGCATTGTGGACTTCGAGAAGACGGATTCCCGTCGGGGAGGGAGGGAGTATGGAGAGATGATATGGCGGGAAAAGAGAGGAGGGAAAATCAGACAATGAACACAACAACATATTAACGTTTAATTTATACTGTTCATGTTTTTCAACCATTAATCATCTCACACACGTTATGTTAAATATCTTCTTTTATCTTATTCATAGCAAATTAGCAATTGCAAACTGTCTAACTAATTAACTAACTAAACGACCAATCTACCTACTTCTTTCTAATTAATTTACTAACTGCCCTCACTAACTGATTTCTTTGGGCGAATCATACTCTTTCCCACCACATTTCATTCTGTTGTCAAATTTAACCTCCGAACCAAATGAATCAGCAATTGGGTTTAATATTATAGTTAGTTAGTTCGTAAGTCAACACTATTTCCAAAATCGCCCTTAAAATTCACGGTGGACAACATATAAAAGATTCATCCACTGGTTTGTAGGAGGGGGAGGGAAAAGGATAAGGGTTAGGGAGTCGTTACCAACCTCGAACTCGACTCGTTAAGCTATTGAGTCGAGCTCGAGCTAGATAAAACTTGCATTCCTAGGCGAGTGTGAAGTTGGGAGAGCGCAATCGAGTAGAAGAGAAGTGAAGTAGAGTTTACTAACCTAGATAAAACGTGATTTACCCACCCCCGACGTTCGGCAACCAAGATCATGGGAACGTTTAGGCGCTCCATGTGAAGAAGTTGTAGTTCGTCATCTTCAATAGAGACAACTATTTCTCCTGGAAGACTCATGCCACGTCGCTACGTTGGTGCTCCGCGATACTGATCTGCTGAAGTTCGTAGAGGGCGATGTAGACCTGCTTGCGATCGATCCGATTCTTGCTCGTCAAGATCAGTTGATTTTTGGGTGGCTTTATTCAGCCATGTCCCCTAATATCTTGCCTTAGGTGGCGAATCTTACAACTTCCGTTGAGGTCTGGAAAGCGCTTTCGACGTTTTATTCTTCAAAATCGCTCGCGTGCATTTTATTTCTCCGTCGGTAGTTTTTGTCAATAAAAAGGGCACTATCATGACTATGACGAAGTATATTGATCATGCTTGGTTGTTGGTGGATAATCTGACAGCAGTTAGGGAGACTCTCAAAGATCCTGAAATTATTCTTGCCATTATTGGAGGTCTCGGACCAGATTACCCTTCATTTGTGATATCGGTTACCACCAAATTTGACCACAACATGACGTTTGTTGATTTTCAGTCGATTTTAATGGATCTGGAGTTGAATGATTCTTCTGTTGAGGTTATAGCGGAACCTATTGTGCGAATGTAGTCACGAGTTCATCATTCAAAGTAGGCTCGTCGGATGTGCTGAAAAGTCCATGTCGGAGTTGTAATTGTCCTGGTCATGGAGCGATTAACTGCTATAATCGCTTCAATCCTCAACGATTTCCTCTTACAAATAACATAAAGTTGGTGTGATACGATCCGAATGAAAGTAATGGAGGACGAAAAGAAAGATTTGCACCTTCCATCTTTTTAAGATATCTATAATTCACTAATTGACTATATTGTAGAAATCATCTTTTATATTAATACCTCTATGTGTGTGTAATCATCTTTTAAATATTCTAATTATGTCATGAGTGGAGTCAAGTGTAGAACATGGCTAACAGTTGTTGTATATATTTTGGCTATTTAAACCAAGTGTTTGATGAAATACAGGAATGAAAAATCATTTGTCTTTTTAGTTTTTTACCTTTAGTTATTATTTTCTGTCTTAGTATAGTTTTTTTTATCATGATTTCGATCTTATCATTTGGTGTTTTCAATCGATAAGCACGCTTCCATATCACAACATGGCCTACACGTCAGAGATAGGGGTGAGCGGGTAAGTGGACGGGGAAATACCTGGATTGGCCGGGTACAAGGACGGGAATACCCGTCAAAAAATATATATTTTTTTAAATATTTATTTATTTTTAAACAGTAATGTTGCTAAATTAAAATACTGAATTAAGATCGATTTTATTTTATTTAGTAATTAAAATACTGAATTAAAATCGATTTAGTGAGGGTGTGATTTAGGGTTTAGGGATTTGAGGGAGAAATAAATTTAGGAATTTGACATTTCATATTTGGGGTTTAAAATTTAGAAAATATTAAAAATTTAAAATATAGGGGGTTAAATATAATTTTTTATAGATATATTTTAAATATAAACTTATATATATAATATATTTTATAGGGTTATTTATATAAATTATACAATATAAAATATTATATAAGATTTAAATACAATTTACTCGGATACGAAAAAGGGTGTCAAACGAGCCGAGCTTTTGCTTATAGAGCTGGGCTAAAGAATTAAAAGAAATTTTTACTTGGAAACATAGAGGATCGAACTCGGAACATCTCACATGCTTGACAAACGTTTTTCCATCTGGGATACACCTCCATTCTCTCTAAATTTAATATTTTTTTAGTTTTTTATATTTCTTGAGTTCGAATTAAAAAAAATAATTATTTGAAAACATGGGGATTGAATTCATGATCTTTTAAATACTAAACAAACCTTTTACAACTATGCTACACCTCTATTCTCTAGAAATTTAATATTTATTAATTATCCTTTTATAAACGAGCTCTCACGAGCTTAACGAGCAGAGCCGAGCTTGGCATGTCCAAGCTCGGGCTAGGCTCGTTAAGCTAAACGAGCTTGAGCCTCGGGCTCGGCTCGTTGGGCTCGCGAGCCCGAGCCGGGCTTTATTTGACACCTTAGGTACGGGTATTGTCCGGACGGGGATTTTAATCCCCGTAAGCGAAAATGACCGGAGATTTTCCTACTTCGGATAGAAAAATCCTCCCCGTCCCCGCCAGTCTGGGTACGGGGAATCTAACCTCTAGTCGGAGATGTACCACCCGACGCCATTCTCCCCAACTCCATCTTACGCAAACTTCCAACTATATGCAGCATCATTTTCACCAACACCTTCATACGAAAACATCCAACACCATCCGTGATCTGACGATGTTTCAGCAAGGTATGAACCAACTTCTTCAAACACCACCACAAATTCCCACATTTACGTACACAACCACCACAACAATCATATAACTCATACATTCCATACAACCAACACACCACCACGTTAGATGCCTACAACATTTGTCCCGACTTGAAGAACAAGTAGACAATATTCTCGTTCATTTAAACCTGACGTCACCCGACTCTACATTACCGTCTGTTGGTGTATGGGCTCGCCGAAGTAAGCTCGCCGTCCAACTTAGTACAAGTGTTCCTTCAAGAATTATCAACCCCCTCCCCTGTTGGACCAGGGGAGGTATTTATAGCCTTCTCTTGCTGTCCTTGGGCCTCGTGGGCTCGCCCGCCGAGCCCATTCGTTCGTTTGGGCCTTCGACAAGGCTTGTTCGGTCCATGAGCCGCGGTCTGCGGTCCATGGTACCAACAATACTCCCCCCCTCCCTCGATGGGCCCTAGTCCGGGGGCCGCCCGTCCGTGCCCGGCCTTCAACCACCTCCTTTACCAGTTTTAAAGGCTCCTCGAGGTTCGAGCCGCTCCCACTTCTCCTTCCTATAAATAGCTTCCTCGCCCCTTCGGCTTCTCACCCCATCTTTCCTTCGCAATGAGCATCCGTGAAATCCTTGAGGAATATGGCCGCGAAGTGCAACTCCAGCACGCCGCCTGGGCTATGTGTCTGTTGTCGTCCGCTGGCGTCCCCAATAGCGTAGCCGTGGCTGAGACACAACGTCTCAATGCTGTGCTGATCGACGTCCACCGTCGCCTCTCCCAGGTCCGCTACTCCGATCTCCTTGCGAGTCATCCCGCCGTCGCCTACCCTGACACCGCTCCTACTGCCGCCCCGGGCTCCGTTGGGACCTCGCGCGCATGGCACGATTGTTGTTCCTGCTGTCGCTCCTGCCGATGTTGCTGGCCTGCCGAGCGTCGATTTTTTGAGAAAGCCTCGTCGGTCGTGCGGCCATTGTCGCTCCCGTGGGTCCTCGTCCCTTCCGGCTACTGACCTGCGCCACTTCCTGTCAGGGTCCCCGAAGTCAGGCCGCTAGGCCCGCCGTGGAGCTATCCACGTCCGCTCCCATGCCCTTTCGGGCGGTGGGCTTGCCTTCATTGGGCGGCGCCTGGGGCGCCCTGACTCTCCCTCTTTTTTTTTGCTGTACCCGTACTTTGTTATTGTTGTTTTTTCCCCCGCCGACGCGGCTATTGTAATACTTGCTTTGCTTTAGTAAATGTTTTTCCTTTGCTTTTCTTTCCTTCGTGTTTTGACTTCGCCCTCGCACGTTGGTGCAGTTTTGCGCTATTCGATGTCCTCTGCCGACGTTGCACGGGCCCTTCTCGAGCGTCGCCCTTGCTACCCGGTGCAAGCCCCTCCTTTGTCGGCGCTCCTCCTTCGTTCCACCTTCCTTCTCCTAGCGGAGGGTCCCACCCGTTACGTTGTTTCGTTTGATCCGCCGGGCGGGTCCGCAGGTGGGCCTGCTTGGATACCCCCGCCCCGTTCTGCGTGCTCTGTTTGGTCGTTGGGCGCCGCATGGTCTTCGTCAGACGTCTCTCTGATGCCTCGCCGTCCGCGCTGGGCGCTGACCTTCACACTGCTCCCTGACGGTCTGGGCCCTGGGCTCTCTCAGAGGCCTCCTGGCCCATCCCATTCCATCCACTCCAGGTAAACGCGACGCCTCGTCTTCCGCGCCCTCCGAACCCTATATAAACCTCACTTCCCCTCATCCTCGCGTCTGGTTTTCATTTCTTCTTTCGCCCTCGTGCCCGTCTCCCTCAACTGCGACTTCCCTCTTTTCTCCAGGTTGCTCATGGCTGCTCTTCCTCACTCTACCGCTGGCGCCGCCCTTACAGAATCCCTTTTTGCCACTCCGAATGGCAAGAACCCGCTGTCTGTCGTTAGTGCCGACGCGGTCCGGGACGCTCTAGCGAAGATGGGTCAGCCTGACCTTTCCTTCACCGAGACCGGAAATCGCCTCGCCTCTCAGCCGTCGTCGGGCATGGTCGCCCTCTACACCAACTACGCCGAGGCTGGCCTAACTCTTCCGCTCCCTCCTCTGGTGGCCGAAGCCATGCACTTCTGCGACATTTCACTCTCCCAATTCCCTCGGGCCGCCATCGATCGTCTGGTGACATTTTCGCTACTCTGGCGCCGGTCCGGCATTGAGGCTTTCTTGCCAGTCTTCCTGATCTGGTTCTCCATGACGTCGATAACGACTGACCCTCGCGGGCTGCTGATCGCCTAGAGATCGGGCGGTGCCCTTTTCGATCAACTGGTCGACCGATCTCACCACTAGCGCGACCGGTTTTTCTTCGTCTCCGTGGACGCCCTCGGTTCGTTTGAACTGGAGATGTCGCTGCCCTCTCGTTGGGCTCTTCTGACGCAGCTGAAAAACCGGACCGCAGCCCCCAGCCGCCCCGAGTTGTAGCCTCAGGCGCTGAACACGCAGGACGTCCTGATCAGCATCTATCGCCGTGGGGCCGTCAATGCTCGGGCGTTGGCTCAGTCTTGGAGCTATGGGGAACACATGGATCTGCCTATCAAGGCAGATTACACTCGGGACGGGCCGCCCAAACGCTCGCTCAGAAAAACAAACGGCCGCACAACACTATCCTGTTCGAGCCGCCCGTGTCCCCGCCCCCGCACGACGTTGAACCCGAGACCACGGTCGAATCCGACGCTGGTCTTGATGACAGCCGGGCCGAGAAACGGCGAAGGAAGAAGCTTCGATCTGAGAAGCGGAAGTCTGCCGCCGCTGCCTTAGAGACGGTTGAGATCGAGGACTTGTACTCTACGAACCACAACCCTTCCGATCCCCTGTCCGCCGAACTCGTGGACTCTCTTCGGAGAGATGGGCTGAATCTTGAACACTTCCGCTCGTTCGTGCGAAGCATTGATCATTCGGCTGAGTTCTCCGCCCCCGTCGATCCTGAGTCCTCCCTGCCCCGCCTCGGCGGGATTTTCAAGAAGAAGCTCTCCTCCATCGATTTCTGGTTGGAGACGGAAGATGAGTATGTCCGGCTGCTAGAGCGTCCCCCGTCGGACATCGACCGCGACCTGAACCATCAGATGCTCCAGCTCTCGGTTCTTACTAAAGCTCGATTGGAGCAGGGCCTCCGACAAGACGAAGAGGTCCAGCGGATGCGCGCCGAGCTCGCCACAATGAAGGGCCAGCTGGATGTGGTCGTGCGCGAGCGGGACGTCCTGGTTGCCGAGGTTTCCAAAGCTGCTGAGGAAGAGAAAACTCGTGCTGCCGCCGCCCAAGATGCTCTTGTCGCCGCCGTGACTGCAGCCATGGATGAGTTCATTGGGGGCTTTGTTCCTACCTTAGAGGCCCGTTTGAGGGAGTTGAAGCTGGACCACGCCGACATGCTGAGGGATTCCAAGCGCACCGGCTTCTGGAAAGGCTATCTGCATGGGCATCGGATGTGTGAGCTCGTTTACCCTCCCCTCTCCTACGGCGTCGTGCCCCGGAGCAGCCGTGATTGAGAGCTTTGGGAAAAAACGAGCATCCCCTCCTACCAGCCCCCATTGGACGTGAGCGACAGCGAGGAGACGAATTTTGAGGCCGACTTTCCTGATTACACGGAACCTCCTAGCGAATAGCTTTTCGTTCGGTCCTGCATAGTTTTTACCTTTTTTGTCGCTTTGAACGTATTTGAACACTTAGTTATTATTGTTATTATTTTTTTGCAACTTTTGGATGTTCTCTTTCTCTATCCTTTCTCCTTCGACATCTTCTCCTTCCGCGGTCTTCACTTGCTGCGTGCGTCCTTTCGGGGGGGCGGCCTGGGTCGTCCGGACGCTCCCGTGCGGTCTACTGACTGGGGGAACCCCGACTGGCCTTTTCGGCGGGCCCCCTTCGTTTCCTCGTTCCCAACTCGTCCGTGTTGCGGGTGTTCGGGCGTTGCCCTCCCTTTTCCACACTTAGAATTTTCTCACTTCGCAATATATCGCTTTCGCGTTCTTACTTATTGTACTTTTTTCCTTTGAGGGAGCAGCTTGGGCCGTTCGAACGTTCCCATGCGGTCTCTCGACCCTGGGAACCTTCCGTTAGCCTTTTCGGCGGGCTCTCCCACTTTTTTTTTTTTTGAGTCGGCTATCCTCCGAACAATGGGGGCACTCTGGGTGCATTTCATTAGGCATCGCGTGCCGTGGTCGGGAGGCCCGACATTACATGAGACGGGAGAGAAAGAAAAAATACCGGCCCCGAAAACGCTACTTCACCGCCTATACTTTTCTAGGTTGTCGGCATGACAAGTTCTTTCTATTTCTTGCCTGTCCTCGTACCCTAGGCGGAAGATACCCGGGTGAATCTCGTCCATGACGACGTACGGGCCCTCCCATCTTGCCGACAACTTCCCCTTCGTCTGGTCCACTCCAGAGGTGAGCCACCGATTCCAGGCCTCGTTGGTCAGTTCTGGTAGGCTGCCAACCTGGCTCATGGGGAATCGATGGCTTCACCCTGAGTCGCCGACTCTCATACCTGAGTCGTCGACTCCCAGCCGTTACTTGACTTGGCCTACGCCATTATGACACCTTTAATAGGGCACCATAATAGCGTGGGCCCCACGGGTAATGAATGAGAAACACCCCAAAGACCCTATAAAAGGGGCCCTTGGGGGGTCCTCATTCATTAACAATTCCCCTCCAACACACTTGACACACACTCCAACCAGAACAAACTAAGGAGCCCGAGTCGTCGACTCCCACACCTAAGTCGCCGACTCCCCTCCTCTCTGCAGATACATTGACGTAGAGCGTGCGTCGTGGACTCCAAAGCCTCTGGCCCTCCTCGCAAAAACGTGTGGGCAAGTGTGGAGTGAAAGCTCTTGAGTTTGCTTGTAGTGTGGTAAGTGAAAATGAGGGGTTTACCCTTCTATTTATAGCCTTGGCTACTCAATGTCCACCCTTGGATCTTCAATGGATGACTCCTTGATTTCTCACATAAATCCAAGTTTTGTCTTTGATCTTATCTTGAATAGTGTTTTTTTGGATAGAGTTTGTTGGAGAATCTTATCTTTGTATAAATTCAAACTTGAATAGTGTTTTGTCCCATTGAAATATTATACCTTGAATAAAGTGTCAAAAGATAATAATAATAATAATATTCAAGGTAAAAATGCAATTATTCCAAATAATAATAATCAAGGTGAAAATGCAATTATTCCAAATAATAATATTCAATGTGAAAATGCAATTCTCCCTATTTGACTTTTAACTTTGACTTAAACCCTTAACTCAAATGATTAATTAATTAACTGGAGTTAGGTTTAATATCGATTGACTTATTTACCCCCTATTGATTAATAGTGTAATTAGGGTTTAAATTGACATGATTAAAATATAATCCTATGTCGACAATTTTGATTCTACATTCTCCCCCTTTGTCGATGGCATATATGTTTTAACTCATGTCTAGTCAATATTCTATTTTACCCTTATGAGCATACTCCCCCTGAATTATTGACCCATGATATTCAATTTAAAAGCAGTGGATCATGCATGATTTCTCCCCCTTAAAACAATAAGGTATCGACAAAGTTAAAAATAGATACCTGTGAAGTATCTCCCCTTTAATGATAGGACATATCTAATTTGTGGAGAAAATAAAATTTCATACCTTATTGAGCTTTGATCACAAATTCGATTTGTGTGGTTGACCAAATGTGACGTCTTGCTTATAAGAGTGTTAGTCAATCATATAGGAGAAATAACATGTAATTTATGTTTATTGATAAAATATTGGATTGAAGCCAATTTTGATATACATTATAAGGCAAGTATGATATGATAATTTAAATTGCCTTGTGCTAAGATCATGCAATGAATAATAATCCATGTGTGTGTTATGGATGAAGATGATCTTAACATGTATGGATTAAAGATTTTATAATGTTATAATCCATAAAATTAGTGACATATAAATAAGCATGTATATTCACTAAATTTCAAAACTTCGAAAGAGTATTATTTAAACATTGGAAGTTTTGTTGATTTTCATGTTTTAGTGAATCATGACGTGTGTGTGATATGATATTGATATTCACTAAATTACTTTAAGAAAAGAAAAAAGGTTTAAAATCCATGTTTTAGTAACACATGTAAATATTCACTAACTTTCAAAAGATTTTTTAAAAAATTTCATTTCAGTCCTTAAAGTATTAGTAATAAAACTTTACTTAGAAAATTTTATTTAAGCCCTTTGAAGTTATGATAAATACTTAGATTAATACTTGAAATATTTCATTTTAAACCCTGGAAGTATTAAATATTTCTAAGCATTTTTTCGATTTAAAACTTCATGTAAATATTAATTCTAAGTCCCTGAAGTTTTAAATAAATATTTATTCACTGTAAAGATATCATTTGAACCCTTGAGTTTCAGTGAATCTTTTTAAACTTCAAAAATAATTTATGTTTAAGCCCTTGAAGTTTCTAAAGTTTTTTAAGACTTTGAAAAGTCGATTAATACTTCAAAAGAATTTTATTTTTATACCTTGAAGTATTAACTAATATCCATGCAACCCTCAAATATTTGATTTTGCTGATATTATGTTTTTCTTTATGCATGCATACCCTTATGTTTATAAGCTTAGATGATTAAAATCATAAAATGATTTTTCATTCCAGTAGAAAGGGTGATACACGACAGAGTTGATCTCATATTCAATGAGACTACGATCCATGAATGGATCTTCAAAATAGCAGAAAAACAGACACAAAATACAAGCACTCAAAACATCAAAATACTTCTTAGGGCAGATGTAGTTCAGTCATGGTGGTGCATGGTTGGAATGACCTTGGAGCTAAACTCATGAAATAGGTTTGCAAGCTCCAGGTTGTATTCTCTCTCAACATCTAGTTGTTACCTTGTTATAGATACCATTTCTTCTAGATCTCCCATTCCTTTCTCCAGCATCCTTACTTGATGTAGAATCCTTATGATTTCCTCATTCAAAAACACGTTAGTGTTTTGTGAGTTTGGATCATAAGTATTTCTCCAAGTCTTTTGGAAGGAGCTTGCAGTGAATGGTTGAATGTGAGCTATGATTGGATGTGGGTAGAGTGGGATTCCAAAGAACCCTGGACTGAAGAGTCTTGAGAGAATCCTTGGGTAGTAGCGAGCTCCAGTGTTCTTTGTTGATGTAGCCAGGTTGTGCATGATCAGTGATACCCAGTTCACTCTGATCTTTGACAGCAAGCAGTAGATTTCCACTAAGATCATTGTCGATGGTTCTTCTCTATTATCAGCTTGAGGGTATATATTGTAAGTGATGATCTTCAAAAAGATTGAGGCTTCTGGTATGAGCATTGTATTCAGAATCTTATCAGTGCTCTTAGGATTATACCTATGGGTGAGAGTATTCCAGAGAGTCTCCCAGCTGCACTTAAAAGGTAGCTCATCCAAACTTTTGTAGTTTTGAAGCTTCACTTCGTTATTGGGTAGGTTCATCCATATTCCGAGTTGATCAGCTCTTAGAATAAGACATATTCCATTTACCTTGGTAGTGATCACTTGGGTACCTACTGTCTCATACTTAAGATTTGCATAGAACTGAGCCAACTCGGATTTGTAGATCCTGAGCTGCCCTATAGTCTCAAGATAGCCCGTGAGTCTGTTGAAGTTCAGCAGCCCTTCAATCACCTTGAAGTTGAGAGATTTGAGCAGAACTGGTTCCTCAAAGATCATTCTTTGCTCGAGAATGAGATTATAGGAAAACTTGGCTATTGGAGAGATCCATGTTGGTGTTCCTTGGAACATCTCTGACACTGGAATCCTTCTGGTGCGTTTCTTCCGGATAAGATTGCTGCTTGAAGGATTGGGGTTGTATACCGGACTGGAAGGACAGTCAGGTATGATTGTCAGTTCCTTCTTCTCAGAATTGATTTCTTGAATCAACATCCTTGGGATAGTTATTCTTAGGAAGAAAAGAAGGAGGAAGGTGATATGAGTTTGTTCTTCCTATGCTTAAATAGTATTTTAAATAAACCTCCTTTTTAGGTTTAAAGATCTGTTCAGATCAGCTGACATTGCTTGTAGATCTTTTCAAGTGATGATCAAGACAGCTTTGTGTCTAACTTTTGGATGGTTAGCAGCTTTAGGGTTTGTTTTTCAATAAACCCTACTTGGTGGATATGAACAGATTTGTCCTAATTGGATTTTTAGACAGAAGTTTTATCTTTTCAGATGTTTGCAAGATCTGATTTTTAGATATGTTATTCATATTTTCTATATATAATTTATTTAAACACATACCTTTTGTAGTAATCGACACATTCCTGATTTGCTTTATCCACGATAATTTAGGCATTCTTTTTCAACTCTTGCAGGTGGCGATTGATGTGTGTAATGCAGGTGCAAGATTTGCTTCTGCTCGAGCTTCTTGCAGGGTGTTGTTGTTGCTGTTCAAATCACATATCAGGTATGGTGTTTGTAGGATGAGTGACTGATTGACCTGGCTGTGATAGGTTGAGTATGGTGGCTGAATTTTCAATATCGAGGTTGCCGGAATGTGCAGGCATGAGTTTGGAATTTCTTTCACCAAAGTCGAGGATGCTTGGATTTTCAAGATAAAGAAAGATTTGGCATACCAAGTTTTGACAATTGGCACGTTTGCCCATCCCACCTGTTCTTATAATAGATATATAGATTTGGGTATTTCATGTGAATTGTTAATTTCGTAGTGACATGGCATGTTAGTCAACTAGTTTTAAGCATAAGTCAAGTTGATTAATTATCTTGTATTTAGTATATAAAACATGCAAATGATTAGTGATATATGTATAAGATTTATAATACAAGCAACATGGCATGAGTCACTGATCCTTTGAATGTTCATGCATAGGTATTATATTTTATAATCAGGTGTTAATCTTGCATGTATAATCGTGGCATGTAATGAGTTATTTTGAAGTTTTCATGCATGTATTGTACATCTCATATGTAGGTAGACTCATTTTACTTTGCATGCATACTATATGTATTTATCAAATGATTCTAAGCATACAGATGGTTTGTAATACGTAAAATAGGCATGTATAGGATTAGTTTCATAAATAAGTTGACGACTGTATGTAAAGCATGCATTTATCAGATAGTTGTTTTAGATCATGGAACTTTTAGTAGCATTTAACTTGATTGTCATATATGATAGATATGCATTTAGCTTATATGTATACAGAACTTAGTATGTGAATGATCATAGTAAAAGTACGCATATAAATATTTGATAGATTATATTAAGTTCATATATATATATGCACATAGATCTACTTAGGCTTTATTTGAGATACAAAGCAATCTAGGACATAGTTACCTTGTATAGATGATCTTGTCTGTACGCCAGTGTGTTGATCTCCAATAATTTATTCTACAGAGTGTGGGTTTCTAAGATTCCTATTTGATGGAAGTTCAGAGATGATTGTCTCTTGATCATCTTTTTCTATAGGAGTGTCAGATGGTACTTGTTGAGTGACTTCAATTTCTCCTTCTTCTGTGTTTGGAACAGAGATGGACTCATCAAAGTCAACGTGTAGGGATTCTATCAATGTTTGTCTTTCTTTGAGAAGGACTCTATAGGCCTTGCTCCTTTTTTAGTATCCAACCAAGATTCCTTTATCAGATTTTTGTGCAAATTTATCTTGGTTTCCCCTTGTTCTGAGAACATAGCACTTACTCCCAAATACTTTAAAGAATGAAACTTTGGGTTTTCTGTTATTCCAAAGTTCATAAGGAGTTTTGTTTAAGGTTTTTCTAATGATTACTTTATTGAGAGTGTAACAAGCAATGCTTATAGCTTCTGCCCATAGATATTGAGGGGAGTCATGTTCTTGTAACATAGACCTACTCATTTCTTGAAGAGTACGATTTTTTCTTTCTACTATTCCATTTTGAGATGGAGCTTGAGGAAAAGAAAATTCATGCGTTATCCCATTGGATATACAGTACTCTTCAAAGTCAGAGTTTTCAAATTCTCCTCCATGATCACTTCTGATTTTTATGATAGATGAACCTTTTTCATTCTGTACTAGGGTACAAAATTTAGAGAATTCACCAAAGGTTTCACTTTTGTTTCTTAGAAAGAACACCCATGTATAGCGAGAATAATCATCAATGATTACATAGGTGAACCTTTTTCCTCCAAGACTTTGGGTTTGGGTTGGCCCAAATAAGTCCATGTGAAGAAGCTCTAAGGGTCTAGAAGTGGTTATTTCTGTGAGGGATTTAAACGGGCTTTTGTGTTGCTTTCCTTTTTGACAAGCATCACAGATATTACTTTTCTCATAAGCTATTTTAGGCAACCCAGTTACTAATTCTTCTTTAGATAATTTAGATAGTTTTGAGTAGCTGGTGTGACCTAATCGTCTATGCCATAATACTTTCTCATCACTTGCAGCAAGCATGCAGAAGTCATGAGTTGGATTAGACTTATCAAAGTTTATAGAATAAGCATTGCTTTTTCTATATCCTTTGTCAATAATAACTCCCTCAGAGTTAGTGATAAAACAATTATATTTTTTAAATTTTACTACACAACCGATATCACATAATTGACTTATGCTAATCAGGTTGTGTTTTAGACCATTTACTAAGTACACATTTCTTAAGAATGGTTTTTCTGTATTTCCTACATTACCCCTACCTATTATTGTACCTTCGTTGTTATCGGCGAACTTGACCTTTTTAGTAGTAGGTAAGTCTATCAAGTCTGTTAGTAGACTTGATTCCCCAGTCATGTGTCTTATGCATCCACTGTCGAACATCCATTTTGACACATGCTTTTCCTGAAAAAGTTGAAAAATCCTTTGGTACCCATACTGAGTTGGGTCCGGATGAATTAACATACTTAATCTGCTTATAACTTCTTAACTCATCTTTAGTCATCCATCTTTGTTTTGGATGATTCATCTTAGAATGATTTTTCTTTTTCTTAAGATGAATGGGTTTTGTATAGCTAGAATAATCATTATACATTGAAGCATGTAAAGGTTTTGTATAACTAGATTCCCTTACAAAATAATCATTATAAGTTATGGCATTTAAGGTTTTGTTAATAGGTGCATCTGACTCAAACCCTAAGCCATATTTCTTTTGACCCAAGTTCGAACCTTGCAACATGTTATTTAACTTGGATGAACTATTTAAGAATTTTTGAAGAACATTATTTTTCTCATTTATTCTTTCAGTTTGTAATTGCATGCTGTTATGTTTTTCAAATAATTTTTGTAAAGTTTCTTCATGCTCAAGTATGAGTTTATCCTCAGATTCTATTTCAGTTTTAAGGATGATTGTTTCTTTTTCTTTATTTCTAATAGTTTCCTCAAAATTATCTATTTTTAATTCTAACAATTCAACCCTATCATTATTTATTTCCTTAGGTTGATTTTCTTCAGATTCTAGAATATGAGTAATTCAAAATTTTGACTCTTAAGTGTTTTAATTTTTTCATCTCCCTTTTTTATTTTACTTGAGAGTTTATGATTTTCTTCTTTTAATAACATGCATTCTTTTTGTGATTCTTCTAATTCTATTGAATGATCAATATGTAATTTATTCATGCATTCTAGTCTTAATGATTTACTTAATTTTTTTCCAGCTTTATATTTATTCATTAATTCTAGATATGCTTCTTCTAATGAATTAAATCTAATATTTGTAAAATTTACCTCAGAGTCGTTCTCATGAGCCATGAGGCAGTCTTCTTGATCTGACTCAGAATCTGACCAGTGTACTTGATGTGCTTTTTCTTTCTTTAGCAGAGGACATTCAGGTCTGATGTGTCCAGATTTGTCGCACAAGTAGCAGATAGGCTCCTTTGAGTCTTTGTGGTTTTTACTCACTTTTCTATCGGAATTCTGATAGTCTAACCTTGAATTTCTCTTTTCTTTCCTTTTTATGAGATATCTCTTTAAATGATTTGTGATCATGCCAAGTCATCATCAGATGCTTCATTATCGGATTGACTTTTGAGAGCAATGTCCTTTTTCTCTTCTCTTGCTCTAGAGATAAATCTTTCTTCTTCATAAGCCATCAGATTTTCGCAAAGTTCTACCACTGTGAGTTTATTCAGATCATGAGGTTCTTGGATAGCATTCCTCTTTGAGTAGTATTTGTTTGGAAGGCTCCTTAGAATCTTGCTCACTTGCTTTTTCTCAGTTACTGGATCTCCTAGTCCAGCCAGATCGTTGACTATTTGTGATAGTCGAATATTCATTTCCGCGATAGTCTCATCTTCTCTCATAGAGAATCTTTCGAATTGAGAAGTGGCATGTAGTAGCTTGTTTTCCTTGACGTGGGAGGTTCCTTCATGTAGGTTCTCCAAAGCTTTCCATACCTTGTGAGCTGTATCCAAGCATCGAATTCTGTTATACTCAGATTTATTGAGGGCACCATATAGTGCATTCAATACTCTTGAGTTGTTGTTTTCCTTGAGAATATCCATTGCTCCCCAAGTCTATTCTTTGCTTGTTGGAATCTCATAATCTTCCAATATGATTTTCCAGACTCCATTGTTGATTGACTTCAAGTATAACTTCATCTTGTTCTTCCAGAAGTCATACTTTACTCCATCGAACCTGGGAGGTTTGTTCGATGCAAGACCAGTACTGTTTTCACCAATTGAAGCCATAGTTGATGTTGTAAGATGTTAGTCTGACTTCAACGGAACTTGGCTCTGATACCACTTGTTGGATCGAGATCCGAGGCTATAAGGGGGGATAATAGCCTCTTTTCGATTTATACAGGTTGATTGCGGAATTACCTGTAAACGCTTAATAAACAAATGGTTGAACAATAATGATATAAAAATATTATAACTTTGATTGATATAATAATGTAATTATTACTCTTCGAAGCTTATCACAGTATATGAATACTGAGTCAACTTGCTTGATAATGTTTTACACACAACTATAGTATATGAATACTAAGTTATATTGTAAACACAAATTGTATTGCAGAGTAAATGACCAGATAACTGAATATATTTATAAGTAAGTAAATGACCAGATAACTGGATATAGATAAGCAAGTAAATGACCAGATAACTGGATATATATGATAAGTAAATACTTGAACAAATATAAGGATTTAAAGCAATGAATATAACCTCAGATAGTTGACCAGATAACTGGATGAGGGATCTGCGTAAAGTAGTCAACCTCTGTATTTAACCAGATAACTGGAAGAGGGATCCTTTTTAATTAAGTGTTGATTTAGTTGTTTTAGATAAAAGATAAAACTATAATTAACAGAGAACAACACAAGAGATTTATACTGGTTCACCCAAACAAGGGCTAGTCCAGTCCCGACCAACTGCCGAAATTCACTCGCCTAAAGGTTATGGCAAAACCTTAGAGTATCAAGGAAACTCTTAAGAACCTCTCTAAGCTTTAAGGCTACTTCGCTTAGGAACCAGTCTTTTACGGGTAGACTCACACCTTAGAGTATCAAGGGCACTCTTAAGAACCTCTAACTTTTGAGGGTAAGTTAGTACCTTAGAGTATCAAGGAACTCTTAAAAACCTCTCTAAGTTTTAAGACTACTTCGCTTAGGAACCAGTCTTTTACGGGTAGACTTACACCTTAGAGTATCAAGGGCACTCTTAAGAACCTCTAACTTTTACGGGTAAGTTAGTACCATAGAGTATCAAGGAACTCTTAAAAACCTCTGAAATCTTTCAAGGTAGACTCGACCTAAGAGTTTTCCCGGAAACTCTATAAAACCAAACTAGAGTTTTATGGTTGAGCTCAAAAACCTTCTCTCACACTTTGGTACTATTGAGACAACCCTCTCAACCAAAGTGGACACACACAAGAGGTGATTAGAGGAGTGGAATATTAAAGCAAACAACACTTCTTACTTGTAAAGATGAACAAGAAGATTAGAAGAAGAAGTTGGAGAGCTTTTGAAGCTTTGGAAGCTAGAACACTTGAGCACTTGAAAGCTTGGAAGCTTGGAGGCAAAAACGTGTAGGCAAGTGTGGAGTGAAAGCTTTTGAGTTTGCTTGTAGTGTGGTAAGTGAAAATGAGGGGTTTACCCTTCTATTTATAGCCTTGGCTACTCAATGTCCACCCTTGGATCTTCAATGGATGGTTCCTTGATTTCTCACATAAATCCAAGCTTTGTCTTTGATCTTATCTTGAATAGTGCTTTTCTTGGATAGAGTTTGTTGGAGAATCTTATCTTTGTATAAATTCAAACTTGAATAGTGTTTTGTCCCCTTGAAATATTATACCTTGATTAAAGTGTCAAAAGATAATAATAATAATATTCAAGGTAAAAATGCAATTATTTCAAATAATAATATTCAAGGTGAAAATGCAATTATTCCAAATAATAATATTCAAGGTGAAAATGCAATTCTCCCTATTTGACTTTTACTTTGACTTAAACCCTTAACTCAAATGATTAATTAATTAACTGAAGTTAGGTTTAATATCGATTGACTTATTTACCCCCTATTGATTAATAGTGTAATTAGGGTTTAAATTGACATGATTAAAATATAATCTTATGTCGACAATTTTGATTCTACATTAAGTTCTTGGAGTTGATCGGATTGATACTTCTTATCCAACTCCAAGTCCTTAGCCTTCTCCAGAAGTGCGGAGTTCTCCTTCTTCAGTACGGAGTTCTCCTTCTTCAAACCTTCCAACTCCTCCTTAGAGCGAGTGAGTTGGTCGTTCAGCTCATCGCACTTCCTCTCCAACTCAGAGTTAGTGCTCCTCAGATTTTCATTTGTGGCTTCAGATGAAACCACATTTCCAATCTCCATCTCCAGCTGGGCCCGCATATCATCTATTTGCTTAGAGGCATCCTTCTTTTCTTTGCGGAGTCCCAGAATCTTCGCAACATAATCATCTATTTCCTTTTTCTGGGACTCAATCGTCTTCTCCTTCTTCGAGATGACGTTGTCTCTAAGGTTCTCGAATCATCTTTGGACATGGGCCGGGCCAGCTTGCCCAGTTGTTTCTCGCTACGCTTGTACTTGACGTCCAATTCATTATATTGTTCTTGAATCTTCTGGACGTCATTTATATAGTCCATGCCAAAGCAAGCATGTGCCATGTAGCAAGCCTACATTAAAAAAAACAAATTAGCAAACAAAAAAATATATATAGGTAGAAAGATGTTTTCGGAAGATAAAAGCACTTACAACGTTCAGAGCTGTCATGAGCTCACTTCGAACCCATCTTTCAGATTTTGCCATTAAGATGGACATGGCATCCGACCTGACTTGTGGATCAACCATAAAGTCAGGAAGGGGCATGTCACTCGTATAGGGCGCGAAACCAGCCCGCTCAGGTACGGCTCGAGAGCTTGAATCCCTCTGAAATGTGCTCCGGACCTTGGAAGCTTTGGCTTTCTTTTCCAGTCTGACCAGCTTTGCTCGTCGATATCTCGCAGCCATGTGCGGAGCGGCAGCATCAAAATATAGAAGTGTTCGCTTCTTTCCGCTCGCCATCTCTTCATTTGTGGGAGGTTTCTGAACCTCCACAACATCTTCAAATGTGAAGTCCTCACGCTGGCAGAGGACAAAAGGCACTCCACGGGGCAGGTGGTGAGCTTTCAAGGCCTTGGATATCTTGGTGATGGCGATCACATCATCCGCCATCAAGCCCAGATTCACACTCAACTTTACACAATTCGGATCAGCCCAAACTTCCCGACTCCCGGGAAGAAACTCTGAATTAACAAAAATGAACTCCTTCTTCCACACTCCATGGTTAGTTGGAAGATCATCGACCAAGTTGCGATCGAGGTTTCGTCGCGCCAATCCGAGACGACCTGATCCAACCTTCCCATCCTTGCACAACTTGTAGTAGTTGAGGAAGAGGTACGGGGTGGGGGTAACACCTAGACTCCAACAAATGTTCAAGAAGCCTCTCAACGTCACAAAGAATCCCGCTGGTAATTGTGATAGTGAGACTTCAAAAGCAAGCAACAATTCACTCACGAGCTCCGGAATGGGTAGCTCAAGGAAATGCTTGAAGTACATCTTGGGTAAAGCCTGGAACCTCGGTGGTGGAAGGTTCGCAGGTTGGTATTGCGACATCCAAAAGCGGAGATGTCCAAAAATCTTCATTCCCCTCAAAAGATCTCGAGCCTCTTTCGCGCTGAGGATGGAGGGGGGATGCACTTCAGATTGACGCGTAAGCGTCGCTATGGTCATAACTTGTTCAAATCGACCCTCTCCCGAGCGGTCGACAGGGAGAAGTTGTGTCGCACCATTGACATACGACTCACAATGCGCATATCCGGTCGGATTCACGACCCCAGTATAGTTTGGGGGATCAGCATCGGGATCTCGACCTAAATCCATCTCGACTGGAGATGGAGGAGTTCTCTCTCTTTCACGATGACCCTCATCTGGAGCAGGGCCGGGAATTCCACGATCAATTACGAGTTCCTCGTCGAAGTTTACATTATGAGGATTCTCGGCCTCCTCTTGGCCAGGCACACAGATTTTGCCTTTACCATGGCTTCGTCGTCTCTTCTTCTTTTTTGAACCATCGTCCTGAGATGGTCTCTTATTAGGGTTCATCCCAGACGCGATGACACCCTCGGAATTCACTATCAGTGGCGCAGTAGTTGAATTATCCACTGTTTGAATGAGAATCGTCGACTCATCTACCGAAGTCGTCGATTCAACTGGCCTAGTCGCCGACTCATAACGAATGTTTGAGGCCTCAGAGTCGTCGGCCAACTTTTCCCTCCTCTTGAAGGAGGTCTTCTTCTTTGAAACCCTGGGAATCGGCGACCCCGAAGAGGGAATCGTCGACTCACCAGGGATTTTTCCCTGTTCCACTTCCGGCATGATCTCCGGAACCTTGTCAGGAATCGTCGACCCCACAGAGGGAATCGTCGACCCAGCTAGAGGCTCCAACAGCTCGTGCACAGAAGCACTCAAATGGTCGTTAGAGGATGGAACAACCGGAATCGACGATTCAACGTCTCTGGAAGGAGACGGAATCGGCGACTCGACGATGTTCAACACCTCGATGAGTGTTTCATCAGACATCTCCGCTACCATAGCGGCATTCTCAGCATCAGTAAGGCTAGGTTTTGGACTTGCCATCTTACGGAGTCGTCGATTCAAGTAGAATAGAACTGGGGAATCGGCGACAGAAAATTCTAGGGTTTTGATAGGCGATTCGAATTGGGGAAAAGTGGAGTGTTAAGTGTGAAGCGCTCACCACTATTTATAGCCCCTGGGGAAATTGCAAAAAACCCCTAGAAAATCCAAAAATTGCAAGGGAGGGAATCGGAAATCGATCTCCAAATCCCTGAAATCACGCCCGAATCGACGATTCCCATGCTGAATCGTCGATTCTGGTGGCTATTTTGCATATTTGAGAGATATGTTTCCTTAATTGGAAAATCTGCAAAAAATTCTCCAAATATCATCAAGGATCTTCTGATAGATCCTACGTTTCGCAATCAGGAGTCGACGATTCCCATGCTGAGTCGTCGATTCCAGTGGCTATTTTGCAAATTTGAGAGATATGCTTCCTTAATCGGAAAATTTGCAAAAATTCTCCAAATATCTCCAAGGATCTTCTGAGAGATCCTACGTTCCACAATCAGGAGTCGACGATTCCCAGAGGGAGTCGCCGACTCAAGAGGGAAAATTTCAAACCAACCCTCACAGTTACCCAAAACTTAGGAGTCGACGATCGGGGCACCTAGTCGCTGACTCAGGGTAAACAACAACACATCTTAAGGAGAGAGTATCACAAGCTCTCTCAGACACTTCTGTCACTTCGCCCAGAAGTCGTCACATTTTCTGGAGGGAATATCACAAGCTCTCTCCGACACTTCTGTTGCTTTGGCCAGAAGTCGTTACATTTCAAGAAAGAGTATCACAAGCTCTCTCCAGCATCAGGGTTCAAAATTGCAAAGGTAACCCTCAAATTTCGAATATTTTTTAGTTTCGAATACTCAAATACTTCAAAAACTATGTGTCGCAAAGACACGATTTTCGAAGGGGAGTATCACAAGCTCTCCCGACACTTCTGTCACTCCTGCCAGAAGTCGTTACATTTCGAGGAGGAGTATCACAAGCTCTCCCGACACTTCTGTCACTTCGGACAGAAGTCGTCATATTTCGACGGGGAGTATCACAAGCTCTCCCGACACTTCTGTCGCTTCGGACAGAAGTCGTCACATTTCGACGGGGAGTATCACAAGCTCTCCCGACACTTCTGTCGCTTCGGACAGAAGTCGTCACATTTCGCGAGGGAGTATCACAAGCTCTCCCGACAATTCTGTCGCTTCTGACAGAAGTCGTCATATTTCGAGGGGGAGTATCACAAGCTCTCCCGACACTTCTGTCGCTCGGCCAGAAGTCGTCACATTTCGGGGAGAGTATCACAAGCTCTCCCGACACTTCTGTCGCTTCGGCCAGAAGTCGTCACATTTCGGGGAGAGTATCACAAACTCTCCCGACACTTCTGTCGCTTCGGCCAGAAGTCGTCACATTTCGAGGGGGAGTATCACAAACTCTCCCGACACTTCTTTCGCTTCGGTCAGAAGTCGTCACATTTCGAGGGGGAGTATCACAAACTCTCCCGACATTTCTGTCGCTCCGGCCAGAAGTCGCCACATTTCAAGGGGGAGGATCACAAACTCTCCCGACACTTATGTCGCTCCGGTCAGAAGTCGTCAAAGTATTTTGAGCGTGGTAAAATTGTCGCTTCGATCAGATTTACCAAAGATCAATTTGAGCAAAGGAGAGGCATCAAGGAAGGTAAAATCGCACGGTAAATTCAATAAGTAAATAAAATATGCGTTTTGGACTGATCTAGTTGTTTTGCAGGATGTTTTCTTTTTTGCAGGAAAGGTTCTAGTAGTGAACCAAACTCTGATAGAGAGTCAGACTCTGATAGTGAGTCAATCTATTTTGTCGCTTTGGCCTTAATAGATCCAGATCCACTTTGTCGCTATGGCCTTAATGGACCAAGAATTATGTTGTCGCTTTGGCCTCAATAATTCTTCTATCTTGTCGCTTTGGCCTTGATAAACTTGGAGATCATTTCGTCGCTTTGGCCTTAATGATCTCGACCCATCTTGTCGCTTTGGCCTTGATGGGGTAACCGTCGTTGCGGACATAAAGTCGCTCTTGATCTGGGTGCACTATAAACATTAGTTCTGATAGTGAACTAGATTCTGATAGTGAATCCACACATTCTGTCGCTTCGACCAGAATCAGGCTCTGATAGTGAGTCAGTCCATTTCGTCACTTTGACCTTAATGGACGGAAATTATTTTGTCGCTTCGGCCTTAATAATACCCTCTCGTCTTGTCGCTTTGGCCTTGATGATGACACAGCAAATTCGCTCATGGTCAGAGTTGGACTATAAATACGTAGTTTCGTTGGCCTGAAACTAGATTCTGATAGTGAATCAATCCATCTGATAGTGCATGGATCACGTGGAGTCATTGTGTCGCTGTGAACGCAATGACACGATCCCATCTTGTTGCTTTGGCCTTGATGCGGATCACACAAAACCTTGTTTGGGGGGGATACTGACGGTACACGCATGTTTCTTGTGCTCTCTTCAGGGGGAGTACTGGTGAGACATGCCTGATTACGTCAGTCACTCCCAGCAACGCCCTTCAACAAGGACGTATTGAAATCGATCCCATGCACGATGTGGTGTAATCGATCTCTATAAGTATTCCCGATCATTGTCGGTCAACACACGCTTCAGTGCGTGTCAGATACTATTGAGGATTCGAGGCGGAGGCATTGCAGAGCTGAAGTGCAGCGACTCCGACGATCATCAGTCAGGTCGGTACTGTGTCGGAGAATCACGTTAGGACGGGATAACGTCATTGACACTAGAACCAAACTCTTTTCTTTCAATATTTGCTATTTTAATACTAATTTAGGATGTTAAAATTATTTTATTTATCAATATTACTACGGTCTTCTACCAAAAAAAATCAATAGAATTAGATAATTATGTCTGGGTATTATGATTCTCCGATTAATGGGAGATATGTTGTTGTACACGAGTAGCGGTTACCCATCATCGTGGGGCTGCATGTATTGAAATCGATCCCATGCACGATGTGGTGTAATCGATCTCTATAAGTATTCCCGATCATTGTCGGTCAATACACGCTTCAGTGCGTGTCAGATACTATCGAGGATTTGAGGCGGAGGCATTGCAGAGCTGAAGTGCAGCGACTCCGACGATCATCAGTCAGGTCGGTACTGTGTCGGAGAATCACGTTAGGACGGGATAACGTCATTGACACTAGAACCAAACTCTTTTCTTTCAGTATTTGCTATTTTAATACTAATTTAGGATGTTAAAATTATTTTATTTATCAATATTACTACGGTCTTCTACCAAAAAAAATCAATAGAATTAGATAATTATGTCTAGGTATTATGATTCTCCGATTAATGGGAGATATGTTGTTGTACACGAGTAGCGGTTACCCATCATCGTGGGGCTGCATGTATTGAAATCGATCCCATGCACGATGTGGTGTAATCGATCTCTATAAGTATTTCCGATCATTGTCGGTCAATACACGCTTCAGTGCGTGTCAGATACTATCGAGGATTCGAGGCGGAGGCATTGCAGAGCTGAAGTGCAGCGACTCCGACGATCATCAGTCAGGTCGGTACTGTGTCGGAGAATCACGTTAGGACGGGATAACGTCATTGACACTAGAACCAAACTCTTTTCTTTCAGTATTTGTTATTTTAATACTAATTTAGGATGTTAAAATTATTTTATTTACCAATATTACTACGGTCTTCTACCAAAAAAAATCAATAGAATTAGATAATTCTGTCTGGGTATTATGATTCTCCGATTAATGGGAGATATGTTGTTGTACACGAGTAGCGGTTACCCATCATCGTGGGGCTGCATGTATTGAAATTGAACCCATGCACGATGTGGTGTAATCGATCTCTATAAGTATTCCCGATCATTGTCGGTCAATACACGCTTCAGTGCGTGTCAGGTACTATCGAGGATTCGAGGCGGAGGCATTGCAGAGCTGAAGTGCAGCGACTCCGACGATCATCAGTCAGGTCGGTACTGTGTCGGAGAATCACGTTAGGACGGGATAACGTCATTGACAATAGAACCAAACTCTTTTCTTTCAGTATTTGCTATTTTAATACTAATTTAGGATGTTAAAATTATTTTATTTATCAATATTACTACGGTCTTCTACCAAAAAAAATCAATAGAATTAGATAATTATGTCTGGGTATTATGATTCTCCGATTAATGGGAGATATGTTGTTGTACACGAGTAGCGGTTACCCATCATCGTGGGGCTGCATGTATTGAAATCGAACCCATGCACGATGTGGTGTAATCGATCTCTATAAGTATTCCCGATCATTGTCGGTCAATACACGCTTCAGTGCGTGTCAGATACTATCGAGGATTCGAGGCGGAGGCATTGCAGAGCTGAAGTGCAGCGACTCCGACGATCATCAGTCAGGTCGGTACTGTGTCGGAGAATCACGTTAGGACGGGATAACGTCATTGACACTAGAACCAAACTCTTTTCTTTCAGTATTTGCTATTTTAATACTAATTTAGGATGTTAAAATTATTTTATTTATCAATATTACTACGGTCTTCTACCAAAAAAAATCAATAGAATTAGATAATTATGTCTGGGTATTATGATTCTCCGATTAATGGGAGATATGTTGTTGTACACGAGTAGCGGTTACCCATCATCGTGGGGCTGCATGTATTGAAATCGATCCCATGCACGATGTGGTGTAATCGATCTCTATAAGTATTCCCGATCATTGTCGGTCAATACACGCTTCAGTGCGTGTCAGGTACTATCGAGGATTCGAGGCGAAGGCATTGCAGAGCTGAAGTGCAGCGACTCCGACGATCATCAGTCAGGTCGGTACTGTGTCGGAGAATCACGTTAGGACGGGATAACGTCATTGACAATAGAACCAAACTCTTTTCTTTCAGTATTTGCTATTTTAATACTAATTTAGGATGTTAAAATTATTTTATTTATCAATATTACTACGGTCTTCTACCAAAAAAAATCAATAGAATTAGATAATTCAGTCTGGGTATTATGATTCTCCGATTAATGGGAGATATGTTGTTGTACACGAGTAGCGGTTACCCATCATCGTGGGGCTGCACGTATTGAAATCGATCCCATGCACGATGTGGTGTAATCGATCTCTATAAGTATTCCCCATCATTGTCGGTCAATACACGCTTCAGTGCGTGTCAGATACTATCGAGGATTTGAGGCGGAGGCATTGCAGAGCTGAAGTGCAGCGACTCCGACGATCATCAGTCAGGTCGGTACTGTGTCGGAAAATCACGTTAGGACGGGATAACGTCATTGACACTAGAACCAAACTCTTTTCTTTCAGTATTTGCTATTTTAATACTAATTTAGGATGTTAAAATTATTTTATTTAACAATATTACTACGGTCTTCTACCAAAAAAAATCAATAGAATTAGATAATTATGTCTGGGTATTATGATTCTCCGATTAATGGGAGATATGTTGTTGTACACGAGTAGCGGTTACCCATCATCGTGGGGCTGCATGTATTGAAATCGATCCCATGCACGATGTGGTGTAATCGATCTCTATAAGTATTCCCGATCATTGTCGGTCAATACACGCTTCGGTGCGTGTCAGATACTATCGAGGATTCGAGGCGGAGGCATTGCAGAGCTGAAGTGCAGCGACTCCGACGATCATCAGTCAGGTCGGTACTGTGTCGGAGAATCACGTTAGGACGGGATAACGTCATTGACACTAGAACCAAACTCTTTTCTTTCAGTATTTGTTATTTTAATACTAATTTAGGATGTTAAAATTATTTTATTTATCAATATTACTACGGTCTTCTACCAAAAAAAATCAATAGAATTAGATAATTATGTCTAGGTATTATGATTCTCCGATTAATGGGAGATATGTTGTTGTACACGAGTAGCGGTTACCCATCATCGTGGGGCTGCATGTATTGAAATCGATCCCATGCACGATGTGGTGTAATCGATCTCTATAAGTATTCCCGATCATTGTCGGTCAATACACGCTTCAGTGCGTGTCAGATACTATCGAGGATTCGAGGCGGAGGCATTGCAGAGCTGAAGTGCAGCGACTCCGACGATCATCAGTCAAGTCGGTACTGTGTCGGAGAATCACGTTAGGACGGGATAACGTCATTGACACTAGAACCAAACTCTTTTCTTTCAGTATTTGTTATTTTAATACTAATTTAGGATGTTAAAATTATTTTATTTATCAATATTACTACGGTCTTCTACCAAAAAAAATCAATAGAATTAGATAATTATGTCTAGGTATTATGATTCTCCGATTAATGGGAGATATGTTGTTGTACACGAGTAGCGGTTACCCATCATCGTGGGGCTGCATGTATTGAAATCGATCCCATGCACGATGTGGTGTAATCGATCTCTATAAGTATTCCCCATCATTGTCGGTCAATACACGCTTCGGTGCGTGTCAGATACTATCGAGGATTCGAGGCGGAGGCATTGCAGAGCTGAAGTGCAGCGACTCCGACGATCATCAGTCAAGTCGGTACTGTGTCGGAGAATCACGTTAGGACGGGATAACGTCATTGACACTAGAACCAAACTCTTTTCTTTCAGTATTTGTTATTTTAATACTAATTTAGGATGTTAAAATTATTTTATTTACCAATATTACTACGGTCTTCTACCAAAAAAAATCAATAGAATTACATAATTATGTCTGGGTATTATGATTCTCCGATTAATGGGAGATATGTTGTTGTACACGAGTAGCGGTTACCCATCATCGTGGGGCTGCATGTATTGAAATCGATCCCATGCACGATGTGGTGTAATCGATCTCTTTAAGTATTCCCGATCATTGTCGGTCAATACACGCTTCAGTGCGTGTCAGATACTATCGAGGATTCGAGGCGGAGGCATTGCAGAGCTGAAGTGCAACGACTCCGACGATCATCAGTCAAGTCGGTACTGTGTCGGAGAATCACGTTAGGACGGGATAACGTCATTGACACTAGAACCAAACTCTTTTCTTTCAGTATTTGTTATTTTAATACTAATTTAGGATGTTAAAATTATTTTATTTACCAATATTACTACGGTCTTCTACCAAAAAAAATCAATAGAATTAGATAACTCTGTCTGGGTATTATGATTCTCCGATTAATGGGAGATATGTTGTTGTACAGGAGTAGCGGTTACCCATCATCGTGGGGCTGCATGTGTTGAAATCGATCCCATGCACGATGTGGTGTAATCGATCTCTATAAGTATTCCCGATCATTGTCGGTCAATACACGCTTTGGTGCGTGTCAGATACTATCGAGGATTCGAGGCGGAGGCATTGCAGAGCTGAAGTGCAGCGACTCCGACGATCATCAGTCAGGTCGGTACTGTGTCGGAGAATCACGTTAGGACGGGATAACGTCATTGACAATAGAACCAAACTCTTTTCTTTCAGTATTTCCTATTTTAATACTAATTTAGGATGTTAAAATTATTTTATTTATCAATATTACTACGGTCTTCTACCAAAAAAAATCAATAGAATTAGATAATTATGTCTGGGTATTATGATTCTCCGATTAATGGGAGATATGTTGTTGTACACTAGTAGCGGTTACCCATCATCGTGGGGCTGCATGTATTGAAATCGAACCCATGCACGATGTGGTGTAATCGATCTCTATAAGTATTCCCGATCATTGTCGGTCAATACACGCTTCAGTGCGTGTCAGATACTATCGAGGATTCGAGGCGGAGGCATTGCAGAGCTGAAGTGCAGCGACTCCGACGATCATCAGTCAGGTCGGTACTGTGTCGGAGAATCACGTTAGGACGGGATAACGTCATTGACACTAGAACCAAACTCTTTTCTTTCAGTATTTGCTATTTTAATACTAATTTAGGATGTTAAAATTATTTTATTTATCAATATTACTACGGTCTTCTACCAAAAAAAATCAATAGAATTAGATAATTATGTCTGGGTATTATGATTCTCCGATTAATGGGAGATATGTTGTTGTACACGAGTAACGGTTACCCATCATCGTGGGGCTGCATGTATTGAAATCGATCCCATGCACGATGTGGTGTCATCGATCTTTATAAGTATTCCCGATCATTGTCGGTCAATACACGCTTCAGTGCGTGTCAGATACTATCGAGGATTCGAGGCGGAGGCATTGCAGAGCTGAAGTGCAGCGACTCCGACGATCATCAGTCAGGTCGGTACTGTGTCGGAGAATCACGTTAGGACGGGATAACGTCATTGACACTAGAACCAAACTCTTTTCGCTCAGTATTTGCTATTTTAATACTGATTTAGGATGTTAAAATTATTTTATTTATCAATATTACTACGGTCTTCTACCAAAAAAAATCAATAGAATTAGATAATTATGTCTGGGTATTATGATTCTCCGATTAATGGGAGATATGTTGTTGTACACGAGTAGCGGTTACCCATCATCGTGGGGCTGCATGTATTGAAATCGATCACATGCACGATGTGGTGTAATCGATCTTTATAAGTATTCCCCATCATTGTCGGTCAATACACGTTTTAGTGCGTGTCAGATACTATCGAGGATTCGAGGCGGAGGCATTGCAGAGCTGAAGTGCAGCGACTCCGACGATCATCAGTCAGGTCGGTACTGTGTCGGAGAATCACGTTAGGACGGGATAACGTCATTGACACTAGAACCAAACTCTTTTCTCTCAGTATTTGCTATTTTAATACTGATTTAGGATGTTAAAATTATTTTATTTATCAATATTACTACGGTCTTCTACCAAAAAAAATCAATAGAATTAGATAATTATGTCTGGGTATTATGATTCTCCGATTAATGGGAGATATGTTGTTGTACACGAGTAGCGGTTACCCATCATCGTGGGGCTGCATGTATTGAAATCGATCCCATGCACGATGTGGTGTAATCGATCTCTATAAGTATTCCCGATCATTGTCGGTCAATACACGCTTCGGTGCGTGTCAGATACTATCGAGGATTCGAGGCGGAGGCATTGCAGAGCTGAAGTGCAGCGACTCCGACGATCATCAGTCAGGTCGGTACTGTGTCGGAGAATCACGTTAGGACGGGATAACGTCATTGACACTAGAACCAAACTCTTTTCTTTCAGTATTTGCTATTTTAATACTAATTTAGGATGTTAAAATTATTTTATTTATCAATATTACTACGGTCTTCTACCAAAAAAAATCAATAGAATTAGATAATTATGTCTGGGTATTATGATTCTCCGATTAATGGGAGATATGTTGTTGTACAGGAGTAGCGGTTACCCATCATCGTGGGGCTGCATGTATTGAAATCGATCCCATGCACGATGTGGTGTAATCGATCTCTATAAGTATTCCCGATCATTGTCGGTCAATACACGCTTCAGTGCGTGTCAGATACTATCGAGGATTCGAGGCGGAGGCATTGCAGAGCTGAAGTGCAGCGACTCCGACGATCATCAGTCAGGTCGGTACTGTGTCGGAGAATCACGTTAGGACGGGATAACGTCATTGACACTAGAACCAAACTCTTTTCTTTCAGTATTTGCTATTTTAATACTAATTTAGGATGTTAAAATTATTTTATTTATCAATATTACTACGGTCTTCTACCAAAAAAAATCAATAGAATTAGATAATTATGTCTGGGTATTATGATTCTCCGATTAATGGGAGATATGTTGTTGTACACGAGTAACGGTTACCCATCATCGTGGGGCTGCATGTATTGAAATCGATCCCATGCACGATGTGGTGTAATCGATCTTTATAAGTATTCCCGATCATTGTCGGTCAATACACGCTTCAGTGCGTGTCAGATACTATCGAGGATTCGAGGCGGAGGCATTGCAGAGCTGAAGTGCAGCGACTCCGACGATCATCAGTCAGGTCGGTACTGTGTCGGAGAATCACGTTAGGACGGGATAACGTCATTGACACTAGAACCAAACTCTTTTCTTTCAGTATTTGTTATTTTAATACTAATTTAGGATGTTAAAATTATTTTATTTATCAATATTACTACGGTCTTCTACCAAAAAAAATCAATAGAATTAGATAATTATGTCTGGGTATTATGATTCTCCGATTAATGGGAGATATGTTGTTGTACACGAGTAGCGGTTACCCATCATCGTGGGGCTGCATGTATTGAAATCGATCCCATGCACGATGTGGTGTAATCGATCTCTATAAGTATTCCCGATCATTGTCGGTCAATACACGCTTCAGTGCGTGTCAGATACTATCGAGGATTCGAGGCGGAGGCATTGCAGAGCTGAAGTGCAGCGACTCCGACGATCATCAGTCAGGTCGGTACTATGTCGGAGAATCACGTTAGGACGGGATAACGTCATTGACACTAGAACCAAACTCTTTTCTCTCAGTATTTGTTATTTTAATACTAATTTAGGATGTTAAAATTATTTTATTTACCAATATTACTACGGTCTTCTACCAAAAAAAATCAATAGAATTAGATAATTATGTCTGGGTATTATGATTCTCCGATTAATGGGAGATATGTTGTTGTACACGAGTAGCGGTTACCCATCATCGTGGGGCTGCATGTATTGAAATCGATCCCATGCACGATGTGGTGTAATCGATCTCTATAAGTATTCCCGATCATTGTCGGTCAATACACGCTTCAGTGCGTGTCAGATACTATCGAGGATTCGAGACGGAGGGATTGCAGAGCTGAAGTGCAGCGACTCCGACGATCATCAGTCAAGTCGGTACTGTGTCGGAGAATCACGTTAGGACGGGATAACGTCATTGACACTAGAACCAAACTCTTTTCTTTCAGTATTTGTTATTTTAATACTAATTTAGGATGTTAAAATTATTTTATTTGCCAATATTACTACGGTCTTCTACCAAAAAAAATCAATAGAATTAGATAATTCTGTCTGGGTATTATGATTCTCCGATTAATGGGAGATATGTTGTTGTACAGGAGTAGCGGTTACCCATCATCGTGGGGCTGCATGTGTTGAAATCGATCCCATGCACGATGTGGTGTAATCGATCTCTATAAGTATTCCCGATCATTGTCGGTCAATACACGCTTCGGTGCGTGTCAGATACTATCGAGGATTCGAGGCGGAGGCATTGCAGAGCTGAAGTGCAGCGACTCCGACGATCATCAGTCAGGTCGGTACTGTGTCGGAGAATCACGTTAGGACGGGATAACGTCATTGACACTAGAACCAAACTCTTTTCTTTCAGTATTTGCTATTTTAATACTAATTTAGGATGTTAAAATTATTTTATTTATCAATATTACTACGGTCTTCTACCAAAAAAAATCAATAGAATTAGATAATTATGTCTGGGTATTATGATTCTCCGATTAATGGGAGATATGTTGTTGTACACGAGTAGCGGTTACCCATCATCGTGGGGCTGCATGTATTGAAATCGATCCCATGCACGATGTGGTGTAATCGATCTTTATAAGTATTCCCGATCATTGTCGGTCAATACACGCTTCAGTGCGTGTCAGATACTATCGAGGATTCGAGGCGGAGGCATTGCAGAGCTGAAGTGCAGCGACTCCGACGATCATCAGTCAGGTCGGTACTGTGTCGGAGAATCACGTTAGGACGGGATAACGTCATTGACATTAGAACCAAACTCTTTTCTTTCAGTATTTGTTATTTTAATACTAATTTAGGATGTTAAAATTATTTTATTTACCAATATTACTACGGTCTTCTACCAAAAAAAATCAATAGAATTAGATAATTCAGTCTGGGTATTATGATTCTCCGATTAATGGGAGATATGTTGTTGTACAGGAGTAGCGGTTACCCATCATCGTGGGGCTGCATGTATTGAAATCGAACCCATGCACGATGTGGTGTAATCGATCTCTATAAGTATTCCCGATCATTGTCGGTCAATACACGCTTCAGTGCGTGTCAGATACTATCGAGGATTCGAGGCGAAGGCATTGCAGAGCTGAAGTGCAGCGACTCCGACGATCATCAGTCAGGTCGGTACTGTGTCGGAGAATCACGTTAGGACGGGATAACGTCATTGACACTAGAACCAAACTCTTTTCTTTCAGTATTTGCTATTTTAATACTAATTTAGGATGTTAAAATTATTTTATTTATCAATATTACTACGGTCTTCTACCAAAAAAAATCAATAGAATTAGATAATTATGTCTGGGTATTATGATTCTCCGATTAATGGGAGATATGTTGTTGTACAGGAGTAGCGGTTACCCATCATCGTGGGGCTGCATGTATTGAAATCGATCCCATGCACGATGTGGTGTAATCGATCTCTATAAGTATTCCCGATCATTGTCGGTCAATACACGCTTCAGTGCGTGTCAGATACTATCGAGGATTCGAGGCGGAGGCATTGCAGAGCTGAAGTGCAGCGACTCCGACGATCATCAGTCAGGTCGGTACTGTGTCGGAGAATCACGTTAGGACGGGATAACGTCATTGACACTAGAATCAAACTCTTTTGTTTCAGTATTTGTTATTTTAATACTAATTTAGGATGTTAAAATTATTTTATTTATCAATATTACTACGGTCTTCTACCAAAAAAAATCAATAGAATTAGATAATTATGTCTGGGTATTATGATTCTCCGATTAATGGGAGATATGTTGTTGTACACGAGTAGCGGTTACCCATCATCGTGGGGCTGCATGTATTGAAATCGATCCCATGCACGATGTGGTGTAATCGATCTCTATAAGTATTCCCCATCATTGTCGGTCAATACACGCTTCGGTGCGTGTCAGATACTATCGAGGATTCGAGGCGGAGGCATTGCAGAGCTGAAGTGCAGCGACTCCGACGATCATCAGTCAAGTCGGTACTGTGTCGGAGAATCACGTTAGGACGGGATAACGTCATTGACACTAGAATCAAACTCTTTTCTTTCAGTATTTGTTATTTTAATACTAATTTAGGATGTTAAAATTATTTTATTTACCAATATTACTACGGTCTTCTACCAAAAAAAATCAATAGAATTAGATAATTCTGTCTGGGTATTATGATTCTCCGATTAATGGGAGATATGTTGTTGTACAGGAGTAGCGGTTACCCATCATCGTGGGGCTGCATGTATTGAAATCGATCCCATGCACGATGTGGTGTAATCGATATTTATAAGTATTCCCGATCATTGTCGGTCAATACACGCTTCAGTGCGTGTCAGGTACTATCGAGGATTCGAGGCGGAGGCATTGCAGAGCTGAAGTGCAGCGACTCCGACGATCATCAGTCAGGTCGGTACTGTGTCGGAGAATCACGTTAGGACGGGATAACGTCATTGACACTAGAACCAAACTCTTTTCTTTCAGTATTTGTTATTTTAATACTAATTTAGGATGTTAAAATTATTTTATTTGCCAATATTACTACGGTCTTCTACCAAAAAAAATCAATAGAATTAGATAATTCTGTCTGGGTATTATGATTCTCCGATTAATGGGAGATATGTTGTTGTACAGGAGTATCGATTACACCACATCGTGGGGCTGCATGTATTGAAATCGATCCCATGCACGATGTGGTGTAATCTATCTCTATAAGTATTCCCGATCATTGTCGGTCAATACACGCTTCAGTGCGTGTCAGATACTATCGAGGATTCGAGGCGGAGGCATTGCAGAGCTGAAGTGCAGCGACTCCGACGATCATCAGTTAAGTCGGTACTGTGTCGGAGAATCACGTTAGGACGGGATAACGTCATTATAACTACAGTCTTCTAACAAAAAAAATCAATAGAATTAGATAATTATAACTATGCATCTACAAAAGTAAATTTGAAAAAGATAGATTCTGTCATGAGAGTTATCATTCTACTAATTAGTATTGATTTAGTTAGTTAGTAATATTGATAATTACTTCGGTCAAAATGGTAATTTGTATTAGTTACCAACATTTTATAAATACTCTTGTATTTATTCTGTTTGACTTTAATGAAATTGATGTTGTGATTTGATTTCAATTACGTTTTGATAAGTTCAACAAATTGACAGATTCCTCTTAGATTTGAATTATCATACTCTGAACTTTCTTTCTTCCTTCCTTGAGCATTGAGCAAGCACAGCAATTTTTCCATGAGTTACGGCGGAAGAGGACGTTCGGCCGGAACATCACTCAGGCATAGTAGTGGGGATAATGATGATTTAACGCTGACGTGTTGCAGTACTCCATGCATCCATATCTTAATGGAAATACCAGTCAATGAGTTATGTTCCCGAACGTACATATATGACGCAATGGTTCTTTTCATGATCTGTTTTTGTTTTGTTTTTTGAATCACAGATCATGAAAAGAATCAAACTCGATAATTCATCATACCCAGTCATCACTCATCATTCATTCATATTCCTTCTGTAATTCTGAAACACAAAAAAAAGAAAAAAAAGATCAGATAAGATGACTCACTCAGAAGTAAATTAGAACCAGTTAATGACACTTAAAGTATCCTAACACTTGTACATGTGTTATCTTCTAAATGTCTGTTTGTGGGACCCATTTATTTTTCCTCCGTACCTGGTTGGAATTATATTGCTTTTACTTTTATTATTATCTTGCAATATTTACACTTTTAGCACTCTAAACTCTCAAAAAGATTCCAACATGTCTTCGTCACTCCCTTTTTACAAATACAATTTTTTTTTTTTTTTTTTTTTACAGATGTCAATTTACGATTTTAACCTCATCTAATCAGTAGTATTCTGTGGGGTCTCATCGTGTCGTTTCCGTCCAGTGGCGGACCAGATAAGGATGTTCCCATCATCGTCTTCCTCGATCTTCTTCCCCATCTCTCACAATCCAACCCACTACCCATCACTTGAATCTTAACCGTCCATTCATCTCCTACCGGCTCTTCTCTCAAACCCTACTTTGTCCCCAAATGGACGACGATCCGTAAGTTCTTTCTTCTTCTTTGTTTCTCAGGTGAATGCTGGAAGTGATGGCGGCACTGGCGGCGTTTCCGGATGAGGTCTGGGAGCATATATTTTCCTTCGTCGAATCTGACACCGACCGGAACGCGATCTCTCTTGTTTGCACGTCGTGGTGCCGGATCGACCGTTATTCCAGGAAAAAGATCTTTGTTGGGAACTGCTACGCTGTTTGTCCCAGGATGGTAATCCGTCGTTTCCCAGGTATGAGGTCGTTGTCAATCAAGGGGAAGCCTCACTTCGCGGACTTTAACCTTGTACCTTATGAGTGGGGTGGTGGTGCTTTCGAATGGATCGTGGCTTTGGCGGAGGAGTGTCCTCTTTTGGAAGAGTTAAGGATGAAGAGGATGGTTGTTACTGATGAATGCTTGGAACTTGTGGGATCTTCGTTCAGGAACTTTAGGATTTTGGTTATGCTTTATTGTGAAGGTTTTGGTAATGTGGGACTTGCTGCCATTGCCGCTAACTGCAGGTTTGACTTGCATAACTTACTTCTCGTAACTGCATTTGGCATGTTAAATGTATGTTAGAACTTAGAAGGGGAATACAAAATATCTCCTTTTTTACTTCAAATCAAAATAGGAAGAGAAAGGGATTCTCATTTTTCGACTTTCAACTAACTTTAAAATTTTAATGAGAAATACTTTGCATTTAGGTTTTCACTGTTTTTTCTAAAAGAATGTCTATAATAATAAAACAGCAGGTCTTACATTGTTTGTTAAGTTGCCATAAGTTCAAATGCACTTAGGCTTCATGTGCACCCTGTTTTCCCCCTATGTTTTGCACATTTACAGTTACTGCAAGTCTGCATGCGTGTATTCATAGAATATTTGTGGAAGAATCATGGTGGCTATTTTTGCTCTCATCTTTTAACTCATTTCATAGTGTTTCCAAATAAAATGACTAGACATTGATTCATTTGCACTGTCAAATAATAGTTTTTTTTTTTAAATTCTTATCTTACATACCATCACAAGGAATCCTATTAAAACATTTGAGGAATAAGGATAATCTTCCATATGTTTCAGTAATGTTAGTACTCCCTCATTTAATGTGATTTCTTTTGAATAATTTTTTGATAAGTTACGTTTGCATTAATTGATTAGACGACTTATCATTATAAGTTTTTAATGTATTTTTTCTTTTGAATAGTTGTTAACTTGGGTTTTATTGTTTAGACTTATAATTATCTAATTCATGATATTCATCAAATGATTGCAATCTCGTATTCTGTGTAAAATCTTAATCTAGGTTTTTTTTGATGTAGAAACTTGCAGATTCTCGATTTAAATGATAATAAAGTTGACGATCGAAGCAGCCATTGGCTTGGTCATTTTCCAGATGTGTTCAATTCTTTGACTAACTTGAATCTTTCATGCCTTGAAGGAGAGTTGAATGTCCCTCTTCTTCAACGTCTTGTGAGTCGGTGCTCAAGCCTTAAGAGTTTAAAGGTTAACAGAACTGTTTCTCTTGATAAACTTATTGACCTCATTCGGCATACACCTCAACTTGTTGAACTTGGTACTGGAAGGTTTACAGCAGATCCTTGTTCAGAGCTCTACAGAAAACTTGGTTCAAGTTTTTCTGGCTGTAAAGCTTTGTCGTGCTTATCTGGATTCTGGGAAACATGTCCCTCATACCTTCAAACAGTGTACCCAGCTTGTGATGGTTTAACAACTTTAAATTTGAGCAATACCTTCTCTATACAAAGTTCTGAGCTTATTATGTTGGTTCAGCAGTGTCGGAATCTGCGAAAACTTTGGGTAATTATTATGAAAATATTATTTATTTCCTTGTTTGTTTTTTGAAATTTCATTGTATTTACTATTTACTAGCTATATAGTTTATTTTATAAATGTCTAATCCTAGTATTTGCTATTTAGTTTCTCATTTTATTAAGTTTTACTAAATTGAGTTTTTCAACGGTTTAATCTTGTTTGGGCTTAGGGTTTAAGATTACATTTTCCCTTTTCCAATTGCAATAGTGTTTTTGTCTAACAGGTTACTGATCACATCGAGGACAGTGGTCTGAATGTTGTAGCCACTTCCTGCAAGCACTTGCAAGAGTTGCGTGTCTTTCCTTCTGATCCATATGGTGTTGATGACGCAATCCCTCTTACTGAACATGGTCTTGTTGCTGTCTCAATTGGCTGTCCAATGCTAAACTCTGTCCTGTACTTTTGTCGACAAATGACTAACTTGGCACTCTTTACTGTTGCTCGCAATAGACCAAATATGATAAAGTTTCGTTTGTGCATCATTGAGCTCCATACTCCTGACTATACCACTCTAGAGCCCCTTGATTCAGGATTCAGGGCCATTGTTGAATTGTGCAAGGGGCTGCGAAGACTCTCCTTGTCAGGTCTTCTTACCGACCGTGTTTTCCAATCCATAGGAGCAAAAGCAAATAATCTGGAGATGCTTTCAGTGGCCTTTGCAGGAAACAGCGATGCCGGTCTACATTATATTCTGTCTGGATGTAAAAGTCTAAGAAAATTAGAGATCAGAGACTGTCCTTTTGGTGACAAGGCTCTATTAGGCAATGGTGCGAAGCTCTTAACAATGCGATCTCTTTGGATGTCATCTTGCTCTGTGAGCTTGGGTGCATGCAAGTTGCTGGCAAAAAAATTTCCAAGCCTTAATGTGGAAGTTATCAACGAGAAGGCGACAGAGCCTCGAGAATCATGGGCGGACAATTGCTTTGTTGAGAAGGTGTATATTTACCGGACACTTTCTGGGCCAAGGGCCGACTCACCTGATTATGTTTGGACGGTGTAATTGTTATCTGGTAGGAATCTCCTTCCTTATCTACTACCATATTTACCCATTGCTATGAGAGTGATTGAATAATGCTGTGTTTAGTTTACTTACAGGTGAACCTTGTTTATCTTTCAAAAGCAAAGTGAGGATGAGATTTGATGCTGTGAATTCCTAGTTTGAACATGTATTGTAACAAGCAGACCGTGTTTCCTTACTGTCTGCTGTTATTAGTAGTTATTAATAAGTAATTTAGTAGTTGGTTAGGTTTTATATTCATTACTGTTTAGTGTAGAAAAATGTGGAACTCTTTTTAGATGGATTATGTATCGTTAAATTTCTTAGTATTATTTGTTGGGATTCGGCAATTCATCATGTTCTTAATTATGGACGGATTGCAGATAATTTCAGGTAATTTCTTGTATATCATCCGTCTGAATTTGATTTTTTTTATTTGTAGAAAGATATCTTTTATTATAAAAAAAAAAAGATTAAAATCCAATTTTTACATTATTAATTTTTGTTTTTGTCAATATTAATTGTTTTGACTGTGATATTCTTTTCTATTTAGTTGGTTAGATCTCCGAGAGCAGCATTAGATCCATGGCTCCTCCGTCGTTGTTCTCCAAAGGTACCGGCACCGTCCCAGGACTGCTATTACTAGCTTTCGCCTCTCTTGCTCTTCTCATCGTCCTCGTTTTCCCTTCACTTACTCCTTCCACCACCACAACTACCGGCACATGCTCCTGTCCCACCACCGCTCCGATCTCCACCACAGTCGAAGATGTTTCATGGCTGAAGTCGCAGCTCCTTCTCAATCGGCTTGGGGATCCACCTTCCACTCCCGAAGCATGGGCTTCCGCTCGTAAGGGTATCAATCCCCGCACTCGTCAGCAACAACTCAATGATCTCCGCAAGTAAGTAACAGAATTAGAGTAAAGTAAGATTAAATTAAAATATCATATTTCCCCCAAATCTGTCGGATGTAGATTTAAGGGCATTTCGCATTACGAAGAAGACGAGGAAAGTCACGATCACAACAACCACACCGCACTGCTTTGTCCCGGAGAATTGCTGGTCGAGGAGCACCATAGTAACTACGGTGAGCCATGGGCGGGAGGACGTGATGTTTTCGAATTCCTAGCAAATGCAGCGATGCTCGGTCCTTCAGATCTAGTCCTGGAGATCGGTTGCGGGACTCTTCGCGTTGGACTTCACTTCATTAGGTACCTTAACACTGCGAGATATCACTGCATGGAACGGGATGAGCTATCGATGATGGCGGCACTACGGTACGAGATCCCGTATAATGGGCTTCTTAGTAAGCGACCTTTGATCATCAAGGGCGAGGATATGAATTTCGATACGCACTTCGCCGGCGTGGAGTCTTATGACTTAATATATGCTAGCGCGGTGTTTCTGCACATGCCGGACACGTTGGTGTGGGTCGGGTTGGAGAGATTGACGCCAAGGTTGAAAACCGGCAAAGGACGGATCTTGGTGTCGCATAACATTAAGTTCTGTTCAAGGCTTGGTTCTGTAGAATGCAGTAGAAGATTGAAGGGTTTAGGATTGGAGTACGTTGGCAAACACACACATGATAGTTTGCTCTTCAATCACTACGAGATTTGGTTCGAGTTTAAAAAACCTTAAAAACCAATTCTTTCTTTCTTTCTTTATTCATTCCATTTTCATTCACCATCCACCACCAATCTACCATGCATGCTTCTAGTTCTGTAGATAGATTATGATCGATTCAAGTCATCCATTGCTTTTTTTCTGGAACCGAAATTCTTCTTCTTTACATTTAGGCGCTTAGCCAGTCATCATAATGATAAATTCATAATTATGAACATTAAACATCCTTGTTTTTTGAAATTTTGGATTACTTGTAATAGAAAGTTTACAAAACAGTTTAAAGAGTGAATAAAAATAAAAATAGCTGATCTAGACATTAGATCTTTGCTATTTCAATTATAATCAGATATGCAGGTATATTGGTCGGATTCGGATCAGATATGCAGGTATCCGAATCCGGATAACTTTTTATAAAAATTATAAAATCACAATTAATAAAGTTAATTAATAATCAATTAATTACCTTATATCTGAATCCGGAATTCTTAAACGAATTCGGATTTTAACGACGGATTTTTCGGATATTCGAATCCATCCGAATAAAATTTAGATATTAATTTAAGTATCCGAAAATTCAAATAGTCATATTCGAATTAGTATATCATTATTTGACTAAAGCTGGTACAACTTGATTTGATTAAAACTATTACTTATCATTATATTATCTGATGGTATTGAATATTTTACTTACCAAAGAAAACCGTTCCTGAAGCGCATAATAAGGCAATATCTCACTGTCGGTAAAAAGTAAAAACTCTCTATATATGAAAAAAATAACTGTTTTTCATTCACTAAAAAATCTCTCGCTCTCGTTCTTGATCATGTTCAAAGTTCTCGCTCTCACTCACATTAAATAAAAAATTTATCTCTCACGTTCTTGCTTAAACATTAAAAATTTGGTCATTGATAAGTGATCAGTTTCTTTATGAGCATGAACATTCGATTATGGATTTATCTTTTCATCAGAATTCGTTTTATATTATGGATTCTTTGTTTGACAGGGAAATTTAAAGGACTAAATTTAAACAAAAAAATATATATAAAAGAATGATCATAATAATAGAGTTATGAAATTTAATATTTGGGAACGAATTATCTAAGTTACCTCATTATCATTAAGTGAGCTAATAGTACGATTCTTCTGTTTGGGGTAACCCTCATGTAGTCGAAATATATTAAGGTTACAACTTACAAGGAGATAATGTTGTGTGCTTCCAAAGAAATATCGGTAACAGTTTCAGTGAGAACTAAAAAAAAATTATGATAAGAACAACGATAGAAATAAGATAAATACATATATCCAAAAATACCACACATCGGTGGTGAATGTATTTTTCAACTCTTTCGCTGTTTTTCTCTCCATATTTCGAAATATTTGTTTAAAAATGAACTGAAACTAATTTAAATTTGGAAGATCTCCCAATCGTTCAAGGTAGTGAAATAACTTTAAAGGTAACATTATTTTGGAAGTTGGAGTCAAAAAAACAAGAAAATAGAAGGCAAAACCAAATGGCGTATCCAGGGGGTAAGGGAGGGCAATTGCCCCCCTTAAAATTTGGAAAATATTCGAAGACCTATATGTAATTAAATTTTTTATAGAGGGTTAAGTGTAATTTTCACAATATATTAATATTTTTTAAAGGTTAATATATAAATTTCATAATATTTATATACTATATAAATTTTACAATATATGTAATTTTAAGTTTAATTACATATAAATCCCTAAAAACTTTTTCTCCCCCAAATCTTCTAAATCCCAAACCTCTCCCCAAATTTTCTAAATCCTTAAACCTCTCCCCCAAATTTCTAAATCCCTAAACCTCTCCCCCAAACCCAAAACCCACGATATTTCCCCAATATCCCCAATATCCCAAAAACCCACGATTTCTCCCAAAATCTCCCCAATATTCTTTCCCCAATATTATTTCCCCAATCTCATTTTCCCCCCATCCTCCAATCTCGTTTCTCCCCATCTCATTTCCTTCAATCTTGTTTCCCCCAATCTCCTTCCCCAAAACTCACGATTTCCCCCAATCTTTCCTCCTCCCATCCACGTCACGATCATCTCAGGGTCAACCGGTCAAGCTCTCACGTTCCGACCACCGTCCATCGAGATTCAGTTATTGTGCCACAGCTAGCCCACAGGACACCACCACCATCGGATTTCACTGCCTTCAGTTCATCTCCACTCTCCAGAGTCCAGTCTCCGCTACTCTCTAGCCTTTAGGCTCTAGGTATGTCCGTCTATCTTGAATTCTTGATCCGTTTGTGTTTAACCTAGCTTGATCCGGAAAAAAATGTAACATTTTAAAACAGGAAAATGAACCATTTGCAAAAAATTGAATTAAACTATCATCAACTTGAAAAAATATGAATTTTCATCATTCCATGTGATTTTTTAAAACAGGGACCTAAATTGATTAAATATCCATGTGAATTTTATTTTTTTCTTTAATTAATTAAAGAGGAACCATTTTATTTATTTCTTTAATGTGATTCCCACATTAAAACTCGTCTCAGAAATCGCCTTGGTGATAGTTTAATGAATGATTGTTTAGTAACATATATCGAGAAAGATATTTTTAAAACTATAGACAACGAAGTTATTTTAAAAATATTTAATGATATGTGTCTTCGTCGTAGGATATTGAAATAATGTAAAATGTATTTGAAATTTTTATTGTTAATTAAATGAATGTATTTATTTTTAATTTGAATATTAATTAATGTATTGAATATTAATTATGGAATGAATGTATTGATTTTTTATAGGTTTTTATAATCAATTATATGAATAGGTCATGCCAAAATTTGTATAGGTTTTTTAATTAGTACAAAAAATTTTTTTCGCCTTCGGCGAATCTTACCCCACCTGCCAAGGAATCCTGGACACGCCATTGACGACAAATGTCATTTAAATTATCAACATCGAAATTCATGTTAAGTGTTGTAGACTTGAAGGATCTTTAACAAAAGCACTGAAAATATAAAAACAAAATTACATATATGGTACATAATAAATAAAAACAGTAAAGAAATATAAAAAAGAAAAATTAATCCATCTATCGATTCAGCTGTTTTTTTCATTTTTTATTATTAACCACATCAGTGATTGTTATTTTTTTTTGTAGGAATATATTTTTATTTATTTTTTAAGTTTAATAAACATAATTTCGTTTTATTTTTGAATATATATAGCTTCTTTCCCCCCTCTTATTTTGTGTTTAATATGGATCTAGGATCTACCTCTTCGTCGATTTCTTTGAGGACATCACGATCCAGATCTTGCATTCCTTCTTTCGAAACTAATATTGCTCCTAGATATCCTCCGAACTCTTCTTTGAATTCGGGCTTTCAAGAACAAGCTACACTTCTACAACTACTCAGAATGTAATCTTTAAATTTTCTTGGTATTTCTAAATTCTTAAATTCTTGGTACAAAACAATCCCTTAATACTAATTATCATTTAGGAAGATAGATTGATTAATATAATTTTTTCTTCTTCTTTCTTTTCATAAAAATAAATTTAAAATTTATTATAAAATCAATTTGTTCGATATATATAGTTAATTCAAGCAATTGTTCTTTAAATGTATAATTTGCATCCTTTCTTAATTATAAAATATTTAATGTGGTAAAAGATAAGTCCTTAATTCTAGTTATCTTTTACAAAGATAGACTGATGAAAATGATCTTTATTTCTTCTTTATATTCTTTGTATTTCTAATTTTTTGAATTTTTTGTGTTCTTAAATTCTTAGTGTTCTTGATTTTCTTGGTATTTCTAAATTCTTGAATTCTTAGTGTTCTTAAATTTTTGGTACAAAACAAGCCTTTAATACTAAATATTATTTAGAAAGATAGATTGATTAATATAATTTTTATTTCTTTTTTCTATTTATAAAATTGGATTTAAAATTGATTATAAAATCAATTTGTTCAATATCTAATGTTAATTAAAGAAATTGTTCGTTTTTTTTGAAGCAATTAAATTTCATTAGAATAAGGCTAATGCCAAGTTTACAAAAATAGAGAATAGAAATAAAAAGAAATGAGCAAAAAGCTCATTGACTCTCTCCCATTAGCTATGTAGTCTAGTTATACAGTAATTAGATACGCTGCCTCAGGAGGTTGGTCTCCCATACTTTCATCATAGATGTCTCCAAAGGGTGACAACAACTCTTTTAATACCCTGAATCAAAGGAGAGACTGATGTCTTTAATGACCTCCTTAAGGACTACCTCAGGAGGCCTACTAATGTGTTGTTTATACCTTTTATTTCTTTCCGTCCATATATGCCACGACAAGCACCCAATAGCATTCCATATTAACCCCCAAGGGGGGGGAGTGGCACGTAATCTTTTGTGCTGCCTCCGTCAAATCCCCTAATCTAATATCTGGACTGGATTGGGTGGAAACTGAAATATTCATTATTTTCCAGAAAGCGAAATCTAGGTGTTCCAGAATTAAAGAGATCTGGAATAAGAACAGTTAAAGAAAAGATGACTTCTAGTTTCATCTTCCAGATTACATAGCAAGCAAGCAGGAGGTACTTGTACCCTCCAACTTCTTAACTTTCTGAACGTGTTTAGGTGATCCCATTTCACCCTCCACAAGAGAATAGAGAATTTTGTCGGCATCTTCGACCAAATTCCCTCAGTTAACATGTCTTTATACTTTCTATCTCTAATACTTTCCACTATTCCCCCCAACTTATTTATTGGAGTATCAGATTTCCACACAATCGTACTATTGGCCCTACAATCCAAATATTTATCCACTAGGCCTCTTTCTGAAACAAAAGCTTTCCAAAAATGCGAATCCACGGTAGGCCTGATTTGTATATCATTAAACGCCTTTCCTTTAATATACCTATCTTGGATCCATTTTACCAGAATAGAATCGCTCCTATCCCAATACTTTGAAGTTCTTTTAATATTGGTTGCAGTGGTGATAATAGGAAGGACCATTTGGGCCCACGCGATCCCTTTCCTTCCGTCCCATATAAATCTATAAGCAAATCTTCTCACCTTTTTAGCCACAGAGTCAAGGATAGCCATACCTTGCGCCCAATAAGTATACTTTCCAGCTATTATTCAGTTAACTAATTGTATCCTCCCTCCATAGGAAAGACATTTCCCACTCCATCTTGCTAAGAGTGCCTCTATAGACTGGATTAGCTTCCAACACTGTCCAAATGACCTTTTCTTTCCCGTGATTGGTAACCCTAGATATGCTATAGGTAGACTTTTAACAGTATATCTTAAAATATTATGCAAAGATTGATCTTCCGCACATACTTTTGAGAAGGTGGAGGAGCTCTTGTTCGCATTTAATTTACTTCCAATCCCGAGAACAATGAGAATTTCTCAAGCATCGCTTTAATTGTATATATTAAGCGATTTCGGATTTGCCTTTGAAAATATGAGGATATCATCTGCATACATGAGGTGAGATATAGAAGTAGCGTCATTCACTTGATAAGTGTCTATTCTTTTGTTCTTTACTCCACTCTGTATCAATCTACTTAGAACATCCATAACCATATCAAATAGAATGGGAGATAGAGGATCACCCTGTCTAATCCCCCTCTGGCTTTGAAGGGAGGCGTTGGAGTCCCTTCCACCAGAACCGGAAAAAATGCAGAGGATATGCAATTCCAAATCATTTTGCAGAACATAGGAGAAAACCCATACGCTTCAAGGGTGACAATTATAGCCTCCCAACTGACTGTGTCAAAAGTTTTCTTAAGATCTATACTCAAGCAACACCTCTTGGGAGTTCTCTTTCTTCCAAAGCCATGCACCATTTCATCCGCTAGAATGGTATTATCCGAGATGAGCCTCCCTTGAATGAAAGCTGCTTGGTTTGGAGAGATGAGTTCACTAGAGACCTTACTGATCCTATCTGCTAATATTTTTGTCATTAGCTTGTAGATCAAATTGACACATGATATCGGCCTGAAATCCGACATATCTGAGGCCGTGTTTGTTTTGGGCACAAGCGTGATGAAAGTATGGTTAGCAGACTTCAACAAAGGTTTGCCTTTGAAGAATTGCCTTACACATTCCATTACTAGGCCTTTAAGATCTACCCAAATTTTTTTGAAAAATTCCGAGGTGAAACCATCTGGCTCAGGGGATTTCCCCGAATTAAAGGAGAACAATGTGGCCCTTACCTCTTCCTTTAACGGAGCCTGAAGCAGCCACCTATTCATAGTTTCAGAAACCACTCTAGGAAAAATGACAGGAACTGCCGGCCGTTGGGTGGTTGAATTACTGAACAAAGTTTTAAAGTACCTAACACTATTTTTCTCTAATAGAACCCTAGAGGTGGTTTGAATTCCATCTGTATTGAGAATTTTAGAGGTTGAATTTTTAGATCTCCTTAGCTTTGTGGCGATACTAAAGAATGTGTTGTTTTTGTCTCCTAATTTTAACCAAGAGACCTTACTCCTCTTTTGCCATAAGCTCCTTTAATCTTCCCCTTATTTTTGTACTCTCCTCTTGGAGCGGGATAGATAAGGGATTCTTTTCCAAAGCTTCAACTGAGTTATTCAGATCAATCCTTGCCTGGGCTACCCTCTTCGCTGAATGCCCTTTTTCTGCTGCCCATTGCTTAGAAAGTACCTTAACTTCCTTAAGTTTTTGCTGTAACTTATACAATCCAGTTCCATATATTTGTTTAGCTGTAACTTATACAATCCAGTTCCATATATTTGTTTTGCTGTAACGTACTTATATACAATCCAGTTTCATATATTCGTTTAATTTAAATTTGTCTTCTTTTTAATTATAAAATATTTAATATGGTAAAAAACAAGCTCTTGATTCTAATTATTATCATTTACCAAGATAGACTGATGAAAATAATTTTTATTTCTTATTTCTTTTTTATAAATGTATTTAAAATTGATTATAAAATCAATATGTTCAATATTTAAGGTTAATTTAAGCAATTGTTTCGTTTAATGTATTATTTGTCTTTTTTTAATTATAAAGTATTTAATGTTGTACAAAACAAGCCCTTAATTCTAATTATTTTTGGTATTTCTAAAATCCATGAATCTTTGGTGTTCTTAAATTCTTGGTACAACTAACTACCCAGATTTTCTTAAATTCTTGGTGTTCTTGATTTTCTTGATATTTCTAAATTTTAAAAATTATAACATTTCCGATTATTAAATAGTTTGACAGGTTCATCCCAGATCGATCGTCAACCGACATGGACATAGCTAGGTGTTTATTGACCCAAGTTAGAAGGGACAAGAAAAATAGTGCCTTTGTTTCTCCGTCTAAACTATTTTACACGAAGCGTCTTGCAGAGACCATACTCCAAAATAGGACTCGAATCCTATCCTTTAAGAGCAAGCCACCTGCTGCACCAGTTGAGCCTTGGTTCAACGTATCTTGTATATATCTGAAGATTCTCTTTACTGTATTTAGATGACCTTCTCTTGGTTTTTGCATAAACTGACATACTTGATTAATTGAAAAGAACAGATCATGCCTTGTTAATGTGAGGTATTGTAAACTACCTACCATGCTCCTGTAGTTGGTAACATTAGTAATTTCTTTTCCTATATCATAACTCAATTTTTGTGATGATATCATTGGTGTTTTGACTGGATTTGATATCTGAAATCCAAATTTCTTTAATATTTCTCTTGTGTAATTTTCCTAAGATAGTACCATATTTTCACCTTGTCTAATGCATTTAATACCAAGAAAGTAGTTTAGATCTCCCATATCTCTACACTTAAATACCTCACATATATTTTTGATGAATTCTGAAATTTCTTCTGGGCTACTTCCAGTGACCACTATGTCATGCACATACACCAGAGTTGTCATTTTTGCCATATCTGTCTCATTATAAATGTATGTTTGAAAAAGAATTGAAAAGAAAAATGAATATCTAGAATAGGACAGAGTTTAAAGATTTAGAATCCCAGAATCTCTAGAGGCATCCCTGATACCATATTAAATTTCAATATACTAATCTAGGGATGTATAAACTATTTGAGAGAATTGAATATGGAACAATGTTGGAATAAATATATAATCTGAAATAATTCCAGATTTTTGAAATACACATAGAACAAAAATTAAAAGGATTTATTCAAAGGAAATGAACAATAATTGAATGAATATCATTTGATTAAAATTCAAACAACAATTATGTGATAGAACAAAATATCAGATCACAAATGAATAAAAAATGGTTTGGTCAGAATGTGATTTTAATCAGTAAGAAGAAAATTGAAGAACAGAGAAAAAAGAAACCTAGGTTACCTGCAACAAGAAAGAATTACCAGAGAATGAGAAGAACAGAGATGGAAAAAAAATCTCCAGCGACGGTCAGGGAAATTTTAAAGAACTAAACTTACTTGGAAAAACTCAGATCACAAGTCACCCCTATTCCAGTTCACGAGCCTTGTATTTAAACCCCAAATATTTTATTTTTCCCAACTGTTTCCAACTGCCTCCTTTGGAATTCCTAATTCAATTTATTCAGATTTTCTTATTTGATCGGATCTTTCGTTTAACTTAACATCCTACTGCAAACTCAACGGAGTAGACGCCGGTGAGTTTGAACTATGATCTGTTAATGATACTGGTACTAAATTATGTCGGAGGTGATGTCGAAAAAAATCCTCGGTACCAAGTGTCTTTGTGAATCCATCGACAAATTGTAAATGAGACGGTACATACTCCACTTTTAGCACTCCCCTACTAATGAGTTCTCGGTCGAAGTAGTAGCTGATTTCAATATGTCTAGAACGAGGAGTAATTAATGGTTGGGTTCTTTGACATAAAGATTGCAGACTTGTTATCGCATAGTAGTGTTGGTGGGTTTTGCAGTTTTACGACGTCCAATTTTCTAAAGAGATAGCAGAACCACCGGAGCTTCGACGTGATATGTGCCATTGCTTTAAATTCTGCTTCTGCGCTTGAATTTGAAATCACAGGTTGCTTCTTTGCTGACCAAGACAGTAGATTTCCTCCATACCATATGCTTGACCCTATAATCGATCTCTTGTCAGGTGAGCCACCCTAATCAGAATCTGTATAAGTTATTAGATTATTTACTGAATGTGGACTTCTTGTGATTTTTAAACCCAAATTTGATGTCTCTTGTATGTATCTGAAGATTCTCTTTACCGTATTTAGATGGCCTTCTCTTGGTTTTTGCATAAACTGACATACTTGATTAATTGAAAAGGACAGATCATGCCTTGTTAATATGAGGTATTGTAAACTACCTACCATGCTCCTGTAGTTGGTAACATCAGTAATTTCTTTTCTCATATCATAACTCAATTTTTGTGATGATATCATTGGTGTTTTGACTGGATTTGATATCTGAAACCCAAATTTCTTTAATATTTCTCTTGTGTAATTTTCCTAAGATAGTACCATATTTTCACCTTGTCTAATGCATTTAATACCAAGAAAGTAATTTAGATCTCCCATATCTCTACACTTAAACACCTCACATATTTTTTATGAATTCTGAAATTTCTTCTGGGCTACTTCCAGTGACCACTATGTCATTCACATACACAGAGTTGTCATTTTTGCCATATCTGTCTCAGTTATAAATGTATGTTTGAAAAAGAATTGAAAAGAAAAATGAATATCTAGAATAGGACAGATTTTAAAGATTTAGAATCTCAGAATCTCTAGAGACAGCTCTGATAACATATTAAATTTCAATATACTAATCCAGGGATGTAACAAGAAACTTAGGTTACCTGCAACAAGAAAGAAGAAACCTAGGTTACCTGCAACAAGAAAGAAGAAACCTAGGTTACCTGCAACAAGAAAGAATTACCAGAGAATGAGAAGAACGGAGATGGAAAACAAATCTCCAGCGACGGCCAGGGAAATCTTAAAGAACTAAACGTATTTGGAAAAATTCAGATCACAAGTGACCCTTATTCCAGTCCACGAGCCTTGTATTTAAACCCCAAATATTATGTTTTTCCCAACTCTTTCCAACTGCCTCCTTTGGAATCCCTAATTCAATTTATTTTGATCTTCTTATTTAATCGGATCCTTCATTTAACTTAACATTATTAACATCAAGTTTGCATCATGTGGTTCATTCATAGAAGTTTCCTCATGCTAATTTTATGCTTCTTCTGCAGCTTGAGGTTCAAAACGAGTTGATTTGGTCACACAGTAACATGCCTCTTTCCTTATTAGTTTTGACCACAATGGTTATACATATTTTTATTAAATCCACAAGGGTGAAATTTACATATATGTTGTCTAGAATTTTCATTCAATCTTATTTTTCCCAAACACTTCTATTTAGGTTGTAGTATTCAAGGAGCCATTTGATGCAATTCCATCTGATCAATTAAAAGGTTTGATCTATTTCAACTTCTAGACTACTTTTTAAATAGATGGATATGACTAAGGGTAAAGGATCTAACTTAGAGAATGGTATAATTTTTTTGATTAAAGACTAAATCAAGATTGAGCAAGGACGAAGATAAATATTCTTTAATTATGGAATTTTGGAATGAATGACATGATTATGATACAACTTTTATGCAGACCAATGCGTTTTTGTTACTTGGTTTTCGTAGCTGTTTGAAAATTCAGAAACAAAATTTGGCAAAAGGTATTTAAATCATAGAAATCAATTCATTATTATCTTTGCTTCATGTAGTTTCAAATTATAGAAAATTTAGGTATGATACACGAGGATCGAAATATCCTACCAACGCTCGTGCTGGTGCGAGCGGTTATCTTCTCGTGTCGTAGGCTACAAAAGCCTCTCTACGTCAAGTCTTCAGAAGAGGGAATCGGCGATTTGAGTATCAAATCGGTGATTTGCTGGAAGGGTGTGGAACTGATTTCTTAAATGAGCTCCGGAGGTCCCCTTTTATAGGGCCTCGGGAGGCACCATCTGCGGTGAAGATCACGTTCGGGTCATAATGGCAACCATTATGACGTTCTGAAGTCGGCAATTTGGGGATGTAACCGGCGAGTTAGGATGAGTTTCAGGGATAAATCGACAGTCTGTCAGACTCTGGCGATCTTCTCCTCAAATCGTCGATTTGGGAAACCCAATTGATGATTTGAAGAGTTGACTCGGGTCTCAACATAGACTTTTGGTTCCACTTCCGTGAGAGCCTTCTGGGGGTTCAACATAAAGCGAACGGAACTCTAGTCACTGTTGACGGAAAATGATGGTACATAGTCTTGTATCAGCGATATTCCTCCCGAAAATAGGGGCCTGTGACAGGACGTGTATTGGCAGGTCCAAATAGACATCTCAAAAATCACTTCCGACGACACGATTTTCTGCAAAAAAATATCATATTATTTGCTAATTTCAAATTTTGGAAAATAAGAGTACTCTTCAAGTGGGTTACAAAACTGAAAGAAATTATATACTAAAAAAATAATCTATTTTGTAAGACCCAGGGGGCAATCACCCACCTATCACTTTCAACGCTTTGGAAAAACTTTCATTCACTCTTCGTCGCTTCAGTTGGATAAAACATCTATCGCTTTGGCTGGATTCGCACAACTTTTGACATTTTAGTACTTGTTCATATACCATGGCACCTAACCTGCATCCACCCGATGTTATACTGCAACAAAAGCTTACAGAGATGCAATCTTCACTCGAGACGATGGTCAAGGAGTTAAGGGAGCTGAGGAATAAAAGGGGAAAGAATCCTACAAATTTAGGATATTCCAAGTCCGAGTCGCATCACTCTCCTATGGGAGACGATTCAAGGAGAACATAGAGACATATGCATCTTAGTTCTCATCACAAATCCGTGACACATCATTTTAATGTACGTTTTAGTTCTAGGACTCGTGCAGATACGATGTCACTCTCGTAAAAAGGATAATCAAGGAAGTGTTTCGTAAACTCACAGAGGAACACATCCTATGCAGTACAAATATTGGTGTGTGAAAGTAATCGATTGATTACTAATTCTTTATTCAATGTTACGATAAACGATTGGTATTTCTAGAATGTTCTAGAAATACCAGTAATGAATAAAGAATTAAACGAGATAATATTAGCAAGTATAATTAGCCAGTACATAAGTAAATGAAAATTAAAGTACATACACTAAGACTTTTGAACTTTCAGAAGTTCATTCACCTTAATAGTGTCAGTTACCAATTAGACTAATCGAATTGTAAATCATCGTCTCACCTCTTCCTTGTTAAGGTGTTGTAGTTGATACCAGATGCTTTGGAAATGACTAATCTTGGGCGAAGATATATGAATTTCAAACAGTCACCAACAATCAAGAGCCACCGCATGTCCTATCGTAAGTGAGAACATAGACGGTCCTACAATCGAGGAATATCCAATTGTTCGTTAGTCCATGTCGGCCTTGAGTCGACTTGCATGGTAAGGTATGAAGTTGGGTCGGTGGTGGTCTTGGTATCCGAGGACGAAGTCTTCGTCGGACAAGCCATCTTACCAAGGTGGAATTCCAAGGGGTCTGTGGTGTGAGATTGGCGGACATCAGGATCGTTGAGGAGGGTGGAACTGTGGAGTGGGTGAGGCTGGAGGCTGGAGGCAACGGATTGTGGGTCGGAATGGGATTATAGGGTGGAGGTGTACGGGATCCTGTGAATACCGACGCGTTGATGGCGGAGAACATTGTCCGGACCTCGCGTCGTTGTTATGTATACTGATCCTTCATTAGTTCATCCATCTTACGTAGCATTTCGCCTTGGAATGCGATCAGTTCCGACCGACGGACATGGGGGTCGCTCTGTTCAGCCATGGATCGGACGCACACTGATGACGGTGCGGTTGGATGGGTCTCTGATACCAAATGATGAGGACGATGGGACGAGGATCGATATTCAATACACTTATAAACTGGTCCAACTTTATTGATAATGCGAGAGACAACATGGAGCAAGAAAAACGCCATAGAAATGTGAAAATGCGATAGAACAAAACGCGTCCAAAGATGAGCGGCCGGAGAGCTCAAGATCGCGTCGGGGAAGAGAGACCTGGAAATCGTAACAGAAAGAAGATTAGGTGGGAAAAGGAATTAAAGGATGAAAAGGGGAAGGTAGTGGATAGGAGAAGATACCAGTAGTAGGATGTTCAGTGAATAACTACCTTCGTCTGGAGGAGACGGACATACTTTATAGCGTGGTGGTGGGGAGATCGGTCCTTGTACAATCCCTCATGGATTGGGCTATTCCCTTGGGCTGGACTACGTCAAGAACAGTGACGAGGGCGATTCTTTCGTGGGGATCGAGACGGCAAGGCCTGATGTGGGATCTTCCTCCACGGTACATCAAAATAGTAAAAGACAAGTTTAGCATCCAAACAAAAAAAAGCAAAACAAAAATAAAAACCACATTAAATCACACATAATGTGAATAGGAAAACCAAATAGTGGTGGGATCGAAGGTAGAGTAGATTAGTAAAATATTAAAATGAAAATAGTAAAATATTCTTCTTCCATTTTCTTACAACCCCAGCTCTTTCTCAGCTTTGATATTGGTTCCCCCTTCCTTTAGTAGGAGGAGAGACGTCGGAGATGTGGATATTCGAGGAGCGGAGACGTAGACACGACGACGACGCGGAGACGTGGAGAAAGTGGGAAAATCGTCGGGGAGTGACAGTGTCGGGGAGGGAATGTTTCTTTTGAAGAGAAATGGAAAGAATAGAAGAAATGAGAGGGAAATATGTGATTGTACGAAGGTGTGGGTGTGGCAGTTGTCACATCCCAAAAAAACACTTTTACACTGATAATCGTACCATTTCTCTCATATCTCTGACTCACTATTACACTGAAGACTGAAGTAATAATTTCTCTAATAAACGGTCACAATTACATCAATCTATATCTATAAAACGGACGGTTCAGATTAGAAAGCGTTTTTGAACTTCTTTAGAGTTAGCTTAGAATTTTATTCTATAATTATATCTATTTATTTTTATTTGAAAATGTAATTTTAATCTTATCTATTCGGTCATTTTCATTCAAAAACGTTGTTGTAATTTTGTATGTTCATATCATTTTAATCATGTTAGTTAAAATCAAATCATAAAAAATTTCATGTTCTCACCTTGTTGCCCTTGTAAAATCATCCAAAATATGAATTAAGCTAAATAAGGTTTATATATCAAATAGGAAACAGATTCTTTTAAGATTTTAAATGTAAGATAATTTGCGAGATATTTACCGTTGATTAAGAATCAATCGGTTATATTAATTAATAGTCAATTAATCACTCTAAAACATATTAAACGAATTCGAATTTTAACGATGAATATTGCAGATATCCGAATTCATTCGGATAATTTCCAAATATCATTTTTGGTATTTATTAAAGATACACCCCTAAATAAAATCACACATATAACATTATAACAAATATTACACTCACCCCTTTTTGTTTAATCATAACTCTTCACATTCCATTATTTATATTTTCATATCTCAAATTATTCCATATTCTCATAATCATTAATTACTATAATTAAATACACTCAACCAACATAATCGTTGAGTGTTTCTCTATATAAACGTACTTAAACTATGTTTACATATACACAATCACACACTCTGTAATTACAATTACAGTTATTGTTTGATTACTACGATCTTCAACTTTCATAGTCTCCAAACTCTTCCGCAACACACCAGCTGAATCACAGATTCACCACTCTATTCATCTCAATGAGCTATGGATCATCGCTTCATCAATCTTTGTTCAACCGATCATCCTACAGTAATCTAGAGTGTGGTATCAAACCCTATCAAAGGCTTTATCCAATTTTGGATACAAGCAATGTAAAACAGACTACTCACTGTTTATAAACATTGATGAGGAAAATACCACAATAGTACTAGCATATGTTGATGATTTGTTAATAACAGGAAACAACATAAACAAAATAAATTCTTTAAAAGAATTTTTTTTAAAAAAAATTCAAAATAAAAGATCTTGAAGAACTCAAATACTTCTTAGGCCTTAAATTCACCAAAATACCAAATGGCGTTATACATTGGCCAAAGAAAATATACTTTAGACCTATTAGAAAAATATGATCTAACTCAATGTAAACCAAACAATACACCAAACAGTCAAAAACAAATATCCAACTATAAAACAGAAAAATATATTAATAATAACACTAATCCAATGCAACCAAGTAATCACACTAATAAAACACCAATGCAATTAACTAAAACAGAAGAAAATGGAGTTCCATTAGAGGACCCACAAAAATACAGAAGCATAATTGGAAAGTTAGTTTATTTAACTTGCACAAGGTCAGATATATCATATGCAGTAACTTACTTAAGTCAGCACATGGCCACACCTACAAACATTCACATGAAGGCAGCCTATAGAGTATTAAAATATATAAAAGGATTACCTGGTGTGGGGTTACATTTCACAGGATCCTCAATAGACCACATCTCTGCTTTCTCTGACTCAAATTGGGCAAGTTGCCCGACCACTAGACGATCAACATCGGGGTTTGCCATCTTCTTAGGTACTTCCCTAGTATCTTGGAAATCAAAAAAACAACAGACCATATCAAGATCATCGGCTGAAGCCGAATATAGAGCATTGGCCTATACTACATGTGAAATAACTTGGTTGGCAATGCTATTGCAAGAGATAGGAGTATACCAAATACTACGATCACCTGCTCCACGTATCTTCACCGATAGCACAGCAGCAGAGGCAATCGCTCGAAACCCTATCTCACATCAATGAACAAAGCACATAGAAATCGATCTCCACACGGTAAGGGACAAGGTTTTAGCGGGAGATATTACACTAAGACATGTCTCCAGTGCACAAAACATTGGTGATTTTTTCACTAACCCCTTAGGTGGCCCAGCATTCAAACATTTAATCCAAAAATTAAATCTCATCGATATACACACCCAAAATTCAACCCAATTAATTCACTCAAACACCCCATTGCACCCACATATTCAAATCAAATACTAATAATCAATAGTAGTTAGTTACAAATACTTGTATAAATAAGCCTATATACTAATTCTAAATCAATCTAAGTTTTCACAATTCATTCTTCAACGTCTTCTTGACTTTGCTCACCGGAGTTGATTCGTTTCCGTCGAGCTCTCAACGACGGTTAAGCGTTTCTATAATGGTATCAGATTCTTCGCCTACGTCTTCGCTAGGAGTCCCGCCGGCCATCTCCACGGCTTCTCCATCTCCGAAGATCGTCATAAAAAATATCTGCTGCGTTTTGTTTGACAAAACCAACTATCATTCATGGGAAGCCCAATTTTCTTCAATATTACATGGCTTCGATCTCATAGAATATGTTGAAGGGAACGTCGATCTGTCTTCACGATCCGCCAAACAACAGGATCAATTGATCCTCTCTTGGATTTTGACTGGCATCTTCACCTCTATATTGCCACAGGTGGCTTCATTCCGGAAATTGTCTGCCGGTATTTGGAAAGCATTGCAGAAGTTGTATGCCTCCAACACTCAAGCTCGACGGCTGCATCTTCGTCTACAACTACAAACACTTCGGAAGGGTGATTTGTCTATTGAGGATTTTATCACAAAGGTGTCCATTCTCAAGGACGCGTTGGCTGCCACCGGCGAGGGCATGAAAGAATCAGAAATCATTCTGATCACATTGGGCGCTTTTGGGGATGAGTACAAATCTTTTGTAACATTTATCACTACAAGATATGACGTTTCCATGACTTTCGATTCCTTTTGTGAATTACTCATGGATCATGATCTTCGGCTTCTCAAGAAGGTCATCGACTCCTTAACGGTAAATACGGTGACAAAATCGAAACAGGAAACTTCATCTCCATCCAAATCCAAAATCGCTCAGGCTCTTCATTGCCAAATTTGTGAACGAAAGGGGCATTCGGCTCTAAACTGCTATAATCGCCTCAATATTACTCGATTCGCTCCTCAGCATAATCGCGAACTCACGCCGTTCGACATCAAGGGTACCAACAGTTCCTCCACGGGTGTTGTGAACATGATCAATACGGGTGAAGTTTCAATGTGGTATCCCGACTCAGGGGCCACATCGCACATTACCACATCTTCCGGCAACATACAACAACCTCGATCTTTTGCCGGTAACACTTGTATACTTATCGCCGATAGTAGTCCTCTGACTATTAATTCTGTTGGAAATAGTGTTCTTGAAAACTCGTCGAACAAGTTCTTTGTGAAGAATCTTCTTCACGTTCCTTCCGCAACCAGAAATTTACTATCTGTAAACCGATTCTGTTCTGATAATGATCTTTGTCTTGTGTTTGATGCACAGAGGGTTCAAGCTAAAAATCGGCAAACCGGTGAGGTGGTGTTTGAAGGTCGGGCAAAGGGAGGACTGTATGAACTACTGATGACGGTTAAGCGGGCTGGAGCTATTCTCAGTTGTATACAATCTCATTCATTGTGGCATTCACGATTAGGACATTTGAATTTTTCATATATGAATATATTGTTTCGAAAAAGTTTAATAAAGTCGTATTCTTCAAAAACTTTAACTCTGTGCGAATCCTGTCAATATGGTAAATCTCACGCTACTCCTCATTCTCCTAGACACACAGAATACGCTCCACTTGCACTTATTTTTATTGACATTTGGGGTCCCTCATCTGTCCGTTCATTTCAAGGATATATGTATTACGTTAATTTTGTAGACGCCGACACAAATTTTAATTGGGTCTACTCGGTGGTGCGAAAATCAAACGTGTATGATGTGTTTGAACGTTTTCACAGATGGGCTGAAATATATTCTAGAAAGCGGATCCTAGCTGTCCAAACAGACAACGCCTTGGAGTTCCGAAAACTCGGCCGACGACTGACAGAACTTGGGATTTCACATCGCTTTTCCGTTCCTTATTCCCATCAACAGATGGGGCATGTAGAGTGCCGACATCGTCATATCGTGGACACAAATATTTCTATGTTGAATCATGCTAACCTTCCGTCATCAATGTGGGACTCTGGGGTCGTCACCGCCTGTTATCTTTATAACAGGAATCCTTCCTCTGTTTTACACGGCCGGTCTCCGTTCGAGGAATTATTTGTCCGGACCCCAGAATATGCAAAATTGCGAGTTTTTGGCTCTCGCTCTATCCCTGCCTTCGCCCGTATCGAATGAACAAACTTGATGTGAAATCCAAGGCGTGTGTTTTCGTAGGCTACTCACCGGAGAACGATGCGTATCTGTGCATCGAGCCAATTTCTCGTCGGCTATTTTCTTCACGTGATATAATGTTCGATGAAATGGATTTTTCCTTAAATACAATATTTCACAAGGACTCAGATTGCAACCAAGATGAAAATATCAAGGAAGGGTTTTCTCTCGATTCATTGACTCTCGAATCCGATGACCAATCTGTTCCGGCTCAAAATATTTTAAAAACGATGGAACCCGATTGTGTTGTCACAGACCCGGATCTCCCTTAGATACCCGACACCCAATCCGAGCATCTGGATGTCCTAAGTCCAATTGAGAATAATACGGGCACAGAACAACCCAACTTGGTTATGGATCTACCCATTAACCAACCCGACAGTACTCATATTCCGGCGGTCCTCGAATCTCTTGCTCAAAGTTTTCCAGTTGACTCTCCGGGAATCAACAACAACGACGATTCTCCTGAACAAGAACGACGTATTACCCGTGCTTCACACGGCATTATAAAGCCAAACCCGAAGTATGCACTTCTGGCTGTCGCATCGGACATCTGGGTTCCGCGCTCGTCAAAAGCTGCCTTGGTTATACCGGAATGGAAGGGTGCTATGGAAAATGAAATTAAAGCACTATATGACAATGGTACCTGGTCTTTAGTCCCGCGACAACTAGATGACAATGTGATTGCGACTAAATGGGTATTCAAGGTAAAAGCTAAAGACGATGGTTCAATCGACAGGTATAAAGCTCGGCTGGTAGCAAATGGGATGAAATAAGTACACGGCGTCAACTACCTCGACACCTTCAGTCCCGCTGTTCATCCTCTATCTATCTGCTTGGTGTTAGCATTGGCAGTATCAAATGATTGGTCAATACATCAAATTGATGTATCAAATGCATTTTTTCACGGAAAACTAGAAGAATGAATCATCGTGGCTCAACCTTCGGGATTCTGCGACAAGAATTCTTCAAACCATGTCAGTTTACTCCATAAGTCTCTCTATGGCCTTAAACAGAGCCCACGTTGTTGGTTTCATCAGTTACAGGAGGTTCTGCACACTCTCGGTTTATATGAGTCAAAGACCGATCCATCAATATTCATTGCATCCAAGGGTACTCCACCAATTCATCTGTGCGTCTACGTGGATGACATTATCATCGCAGCACCAGATGAAAACAATATCAAGGAGTTACTACGAAAAATGGCATCTGAGTTTCCAATTAAAGACGTGGGCGAGCTTCGGTATTTTCTGGGGATACAGGTCTCCAAGACTCTGTCAAGTTTACACCTCTCACAGATACAGTATCTTTACAATCTACTGCGTTCATCCGATTTTGATAACCTCAAGCCATACCCAACTCCTATGGTCACTAATCTAGACCTTCATCCTCAAGGAAAACATATAGTCAATGCGACAGAATATCGGAGAATTGTCTGTTCTCTCCAATATATTACACTAACGCGTCCAGATGTTCAGTTTGCGGTCAATTGACTTTCGTAATTCATGGCGTCTCCGGAAGAAGTTCATTATTGGGTAGCAATGAAGAGGGTCCTTCGGTTTCTATCCGGCACACCTCATCATGGAATCAATGTCCGGAAGATGAATGGACGAGGGATTACAACATTCTGTGACGCGGATTGGGGGGGAGACACGATTGACAGAAAAAGCAGAACGGGGTTTCTTATATACGTCGGAGGAACACTTGTATCATGGCTATCTCGAAAGCAACCCACCGTCGCACAATCAACGACGGAAGCTGAATATAGGGCTATTGTGGCTGCGACTCAGGAACTTGAAGCAGTCAAGAGCACGCTAGAAGAGCTGGGAGTCCAGGTACCCCTTCCTCTAAAAATATACACGGACAACCTCGGAGCCTCCTTCATCGCACGCAACCCGATTGCACATATCAAACTCAAACACGTCGCTCTCGACTTCCATTTCATTCGTGAGCGAACTGAGAAAGGTGAGCTCCTTGTCGAGCACATACCGGGTGCAAATCAGTGGGCAGATATACTGACCAAAGCACTAGCACCATCGGCATTCCTTCGTCTCCAGCGTCACCTCGTCGGTGTAACTTCGACGACTTAAGTAGGGGGAATGTTAGACTAGCTAACTAAATGTTAGACTAGTTAACTATGTTAGTTAATCAATTAGTAATAATTAGTTACTAATAATCAATAGTAGTTAGTTACAAATACTTGTATAAATAAACCTACATATATACTAATTTTAAATCAATCTAAGTTTTCACAATTCATTCTTCAACGTCTTCTTGACTTTGCTCGCCGGAGTTGATTCGTTTTCGTCGAGCTTTCAACGACGGTTAAGCGTTTCTATCAAATACGTGGTTGGATTATAGGTCGTTTGAATGTTGTTCGATTTATGATGATTTCAATTGTACAATAAATTCAGAAATATATATTTTTTTCTATATTTCGAACAAAAATGACGGAATTTTCGTCGTTTTTACAAATATTATGGAAATTCCATCATTTTTTTAAAACGAAATTTACCCAATTGACCAAATTATAAATGACGAAAAATAATTATGATTAAAATTTAAAAATACTAATAAGAAGAAATCCTTAAAATTTATTTCCATCATTATGAATTATGATTAAAAAAGTTTATTTTATTTTATATTTAATTCTTACAAAAACGCTAATAAGAAGAAATCCAAATTAGATGTTAAAATATGAAATAACAAGAGGTTAAAATTGCAAGAATAAAAATATATTAAAATCAAGAGACAAATTAGTAAATTACCAACAAATAAAATCAATGAAATATTTTGATTCAATCAAAAGATGCATTAATTTATATTTCACGGGCGGCTAATGATGCAAAGGATTCGATCCACTCGGAACTTCTCTGAGTACGGCAATTTCATATGGTAGAGCAACCATGGAACCGGATCCACCAATTGGAACTTCGCTTTCACCCACCACAATCACAACCGGAGATGATGAAGAGACGATGGAATGTTTGGTATCATCGGCGAAACATCTTATTCCACACCATTCGAAAAGAACATCAAAGTAAAAAGAAGAGACAAAATTACTATTGTAGCAATAATTCTCATTTTGAAACGAAGATGGTGGAATGGAGGTCGGAGGATGATTTTGGATTGTAAATGATTCAGCAGGAATTATATATTTATTTCAATTATGATTTTGAATGGTAATTATATTGAGATATTAAGATAGTTTAAATCTTATTATCTATTGAGATATTAAGATAGTTCAAATCTTATTATCAAGTTAATCCAAATAAGATCAGTAAGGCCCAACTCGGATATTGGCCCAATAGATAGTTAGGGTTTAATATAAATAGTTGAGTTGTAATATTTTATTCTTTTAACTTTTCAAATACAAACTAAACCCTCTAGGGTTCTCTCCCAAAACGATTCTTCATCTCTTCCGTCGACTCCTCCATCCAAACCCTAACGGCGACTCCGGTCACACGCTCCACTCCGGTCTCTCATCTTCTTCATGGTATCAGAGCCTCGTGGGGTGCTGTACTGTTGATCTCGCTGCTAAGGTTCCAGTGATACAACTCAAGCCTTCAAGGTTCCTGTCACTCTGACTCTGTCATGCTCGCGTTGCTCGCTCTTCAAAATCAAGTCTGGTATACCTAAAACTCGACTAGTCTGTCTGTGTTAAAATACATCTAAATATTATGGATGCCATACATGCTGATCTACTTGGATCTAAAAAATCTCTTACTGCATGTCTTCACATAGTATTTTTTTCATCATTACTATACTCAGCATATTATCAATGCTATGAAAACAACAACATGCACAAACTCATGATCAAATACTTTAGATTCATACTGATATATGCTGCATTTCTCCATATACTGTCTCACATGTTACTAACAGATGTAAAATCCTACATAAAGATGAAAAACTCTGCTATATATATATTCCATGCTATGTTTGATGCTATATATGAAAAACTACTGTCCCACATATACTGTAATATATTCGATGCTATGTTAACCTTGTATAAATATAAATCAATGCATGTTAATCACAATGTTATGTTGATCGTCTATGTTGAATGTTCAATGCTATGTGTCTATCCTCTCTGTCAAATATTGTTAAATAAATTGATTCATGTAGACATGATCTATACATCCCACACATTTATTTGGCATTCACTACATGCATATTCACCTGATATGTCAGATAAAATGCATCTAATATTATACTTAATGTCAAACATAATCTATTCTGTTAATTGTATTTCTATAGTCAAATTAAAGATTAATCTTACATTGCTTCCGCTGTTATCCAACCACTATGATAAAACTAAAAGTGGGATAACTACCATTGACAAAATCAATTCACTTGATTTAAATCCAAGCTTACTATCTTTGATTCATTCAAGATTAGTCAAAGTTAAACTAATACAACTTTATTACGATGGAAAATGCTACAAAACATTCCACATGTCAGAGGCTGAAAATACTCAGGCTGTTCAGAATGTCCCTGCTGTACAGAAGAAACTAATTGGTGGTCCACTATTTGATCCTACTTCCATCTACTTCTTTAAATCCACAGACTATGGTCCTCCATCTATAATCAATGTTCTACAGGGCAGTCAGAACTACTATCCCTGGAATAGGGAGATGACTACAATGCTGATTACTAGAAGGAAGCTAGGGTTTGTCAATGGGACCATTAAAGAACCACTCAATAGTGAGTCAGAAGAGCATGAGGCATGGATAACCTGTCATGGGATTATACGTTAATGGATATGGAGCTCTGTCTCTCAAGAAATAGCCTCCCAAATCATGTATACAGATGACGCCTCTATCAAATGGGCTGATCTTAGAGATCAGTACAGGCAGTCAAATGAGACTCATCTGTTTCAGTTGACTCAGGACATTGTTATGCTTCAGCAGAATTCTAATTCTGTTTCCAAATTCAGTGCTACTCTCAAAACTCTGTGGAGAGAGGTAGATGCTTATGGTGAAGTACCCAGGTGCAGCTGCATCACTTGCACTTGCAATGTGAATGGGAGAATAAATGAGAGAGAGGAGAGGCTCAAAGTTAGGAAATTCTTGATGGGCTTAAATGACAACTTTAGACAGATAAGATCAACCATTCTGTCTATGGATAAACTGCCCAATTTTGGGAAAGTATTCTCGATGGTAATCCATGAAGATGCTCAGTAGCAATTATATAACAATACAAGCACCAATCAAGGCTCTGCTTTTTACTCAGCTAAAGGGAAAGCACCCTATCAATCAGCCAAACCTACAAACACCCCATCTTCATCAACTCAAAGGAAAAGACCTCCTACTCCCACTGAACCTATCTACTACAGGAGTGGGAAACAAGTGAACACAAGGTACTACTGTTTTCACTGTGCTGTCTTTGGGCACAGTGATGAAAAATATTTTAATCAACATGGGTATCCCTCCAGGAACACCTCCTCTGTTGCAAGATCCAAACCTTCCACCCCAACACCAACTGTGATCAACAAAGCACAAGGCTCAGCCAACTGTGTGAATTCTGAACAGACTTGGTCAGCTTGGGACAGTGATGAGAAGAAAGCTGAATCTCCTGATAATCCAATTGGGCCCTATGGCTTCCCATTATATTCTGAAAAATACAATCCAAGGCCCCTGCCCAAGCGCAAAGATTCAGGTAATGCTAATAATATATTTTCAAATTACATAGATATATATCGGATCATTGACTCAGGTGCATCAGAACACCTGCGTGGAAATGAATCCTTATTTCTAAAACTTACAAAGTGTGATCCCAAACAGTGTCCCAAAAGGGTGACATTCCGATTTCACCTGATATTACATTGAAAGATGTATATTACATTCCATCCTTTCAAGTTAATTTATTATCCATTAGCAAATTGACACAACATGATACCTATACAGTTCAATTTTCTAAATCATGTGCACTCATATATGACAAGGTTCAGATGAAGGAAGTTGGTCAGAGTAGGATGAAGAAAGGATTATACCTTCTACCACAAACCAGTGGTAGAAACTGTTTTGCAGGTGCCATCACAACATCAACATGGCACAGGAGATTGGGTCACACTTCAAGTGACAGACTCAAAAACATTCTGAACAATTTTTTAAACTTTAAAAACTCTACTTTTGATGAACACTGTGATATTTGTCATCTTTCTAAACAACCTAGGAAGTCATTTCCATTACATGTATCTAGAACTAAATATGCATTTGACTTACTTCACATGGATGTGTGGGGGAACTTTCACACTCCAACAATCCATGGGAAAAAATATTTTTTGACTGTGGTAGATGATTATACTAGGTATACTTGGACTTACTTAATTACTATGAAATCTGAATGCTTTATCATTTTTAAAAATTTACATGCTCTTATCAAAAATCACTTTGATGTGTCTATCAAAGCTATAAGGACTGGCAATGGTGGAGAGTTCTTCTCTTCAGCCATGGATGAGTTCCTAAAAACTAATGGAATCATCCACTACTCTAGCTGCCCACACACACCACAACAAAATGGTGTGGTTGAGAGGAAACATCAACACCTCTTAAATGTAGCTACGTCACTAAAATTACAATCCTCATTACCAATTGAGTTATGGGGATACTCAATAATCCAAGCCACATACATTATCAATATGCAACCATCTAGGGTGACACAAGATCTATCCCCATATGAATTTATGTATTCCAGGTAACCTGATTATGAAGGCCTAAGGACCTTTGGTTGCCTGTGCTACTCAACTTGTCTTGTAAAAGAAGACAACTTCTCCCCCAGAGCAAAAAAATGCATATATCTAGGCCAATCTCCAACCCAAAAGGGTTCCATTATATATGAGCTAGATATCCATCACATCTCCACAAGTAGAGATGTGATTTTTTATGAGGATGTATTTTCTCTAAATAAGGATGAGAATAGGACAAACAATCAAACAATAACCAAAAATCAAAGTAAAAATCCAATAATTGACATTGATCTCTCTGATACAAACCAAATTGATTTAATCTCTGATGATTCAGACACAAATTCAACAATCTCAAATCTGGAGCATCCAGAGATGATACAAACAAATGATTTACCAATGACACTTCCAAACTCAGAAACAAATCAAATACCAAACTCAAGGTACCCAAGTAGACAGAGAAGACCACCAACAAAATTGAATGACTATTTTTGTTCATTTGCTACAAGCACAGGCAAATCTAAAGGCACATCATACCCTATGCATGATTACCTAACATATAAAAGGCTATCTACCTCTCACATTGACTACTTAGATAAAATCTCCATTACAACTGAACCATCATCCTTCAAACAAGCAAGTCAAAGCCCTGAATGGGTAAAAGCTATGAATGATGAACCTGCAGCTCTAGAACTCAATGATACTTGGGAAATAGTACCAAGACCAAAAGAAAGAAAAATTGTTGGATCCAGATGGGTATACAAAGTAAAACACAAATCTAATGGTCAAATTGAAAGGCTGAAAGCCAGACTTGTAGCAAGGGGACATACTCAAATAGAAGGATTTGATTACAAAGAAACATTCTCACCTGTGGCAAAAATTATCTCTGTCAGGACACTGCTAGCAGTGCCTCAATCAAGAGCTGGTCAACATACCAGATGGATGTGAGCAATGCTTTCTTACATGGTGAATTATCTGAGGAAATCTATATGTCTCCCCCTCCAGGGATGCTATCATCAGATGACACCAGGGTGTGCAAATTGAAGAAATCATTATATGGCCTAAAACAAGCCAATAGAAATTGGTATGAAAAACTTACCTCAGCTCTAACTAAATTTGGATATACTCAATCTCACTCTGATTATACATTATTTTTTAAATCAAATGCAAAATCATATACTTGTCTACTTATATATGTGGATGATTTGATCATATCAGGAGATGATGAGTCTGAAATACAAAAACTGAAAGAATATCTACATCTTCAATTCCATATAAAAGATTTGGGTAAGCTCAAATACTTCTTAGGAATTGAAGTATCCCAATCCAACATGGGCATCTTCCTATCACAAAGGAAGTATGCTCTTGATATCTTACACGATTTTGGCCAATTGGATTCCTCACCATCCAAAATTCCAATGTCCCATAACTACAAGAACTCTGAAAATGATGCCCCACTAAAGGATCCATCAATCTATAGAAAATTGATTGGAAAACTACTATATTTAACAATTACAAGACCTGACATTTCATTTGTTGTCAGCCATCACAGCCAATTCCTGGCAGAACCAAAACAATCACATTTTAATTCTGCTATAAAAATACTAAAATATATCAAAGGAGCACCAGGTAAAGGTATTCTATATAAGAGAGATGCACCTCTACAACTAGAGGCTTACTGTGATGCAGATTGCCCCAACACCAGAAGGTCTATAACAGGATATACAATTCTATTAGGTGGTTCAACCATAGCATGGAAATCAAAAAAACAAACAACTATTAGTAGATCATCTGTTGAAAGTGAATACAGGGCTATGGCATCAACTGTATGTGAGATAATGTGGTTGCATTATTTTTTGAATGATCTGCAGGTAAAACCATCAGGACAAACAATGTTACATTGTGACAATATGGCTGCAATCCACATTGCAACAAATCCAGTTTTTCATGAACGTACAAAGCACATAGAGATTGACTGCCACCTAATTCGTGATCATCTTCAAGCTGGATTATTTAAACTACAACATGTCTCAACAACATCACAAATTGCAAACATCTTAACGAAACCAGCAAGCCTTGAAGCACTACGCAATCTACTACCCAAGCTGGGATTATATGACATACACTCTCCAGCTTGAGGGGGGGTATTGAGATATTAAGATAGTTTAAATCTTATTATCTATTGAGATATTAAGATAGTTGAAATCTTATTATCTATTGAGATATTAAGATAGTTCAAATCTTATTATCAAGTTAATCCAAATAAGATAAGTAAGGCCCAACTCGGATGTTGGCCCAATAGATGGTTAGGGTTTAATATAAATAGTTGAGTTGTAATATTTTATTCTTTTAACTTTTCAAATACAAACTAAACCCTCTAGGGTTCTCTCCCAAAACGATTCTTCATCTCTTCCGTCGACTCCTCCATCCAAACCCTAATGGCGACTCCGGTCACACGCTCCACTCCGGTCTCTCATCTTCTTCAAATTAATTACTAACTAGCAATTACTGGTGTACTAATTACTACCAACGATGAAATCTAAATAATTCCCAAAAATCAAATTGTTTCCCTTAATTATTTACATATTTCATTGATTTACCAATTTAATTGTACTTATATATATTGGAGACGCCGCAGAGGGCACCATGTAGAGAGAAGCATGAGCTGGAAGTCGAGGCAGCGACGAAGACGGGGGAGACAACTGTGGAAGGAACCTCGGACCGGTGGAGTTGAATCAAGCGACCATACACGATTGTTGATGGTGGAGTCACTATTGGGTCTGGTCCATCATACCCACACCATGAATGTTATAAAAATTCTAAAGAATTAATTTGACATATTCATTAAAAATTAAAATATTTGAGAATCAAATCATATAAAATAATCAATTATTAGTAAGTTGTTTTTTTTCATTCATTAGTAATTATTATTTACCATTTAAAATCTATATTCATTAAATCATTTTTGGAAATAAATTAAAACGTAAATTTCTCAAATTTATTTATTTTTGACATGGATAAATATTTTTTTGATTTTATATAAAAGACGTAAATTCAAAACCATTTTATAAGAATGGTGAGTAACTGAGTATTCACTAATTATTATCTATCAAAATTTAAAACCATTCTGGCCTCCATTTTTTTTACACACTCATTCAAAATGAAAAATTGAAAACTGCTTTCGCAATTCTGATTTTGTCTTTTCTTAAACCACTACAAGAAAACATGACTACGCCCACGACTAATTGTTGAATATTAGCCACAACTTTTTTTCAACCCTTAGTTTTACCTATATTTACCTCACTTGCCATCTATCAGATATTCACTAAACCTATAAATACACACACTATACACACATTATTCACTAAAGTACCCCTAGTCTTCTTTATTAATTATTAGTCTTCTTTATTTATTATTCATTCTGAAGATCATCCTCTCCAAAGGGAATCATCGGCTCACTCTTTCAATTGTCTTTGCTTCAATCTCTACTGTCTTTATCATCTTCAGAATTTTTCCTCTTCTCTGTTCCAGGATATTCATCTTCTGATACACGATCACCTACAGTAATATCATTTCTATACATATACAAATTAATATACAAGCATACATACTGCATACTGCTATTATATAAAACATCCGACTACGTACACCTTGGATGTCATCTTGTAATTAGTTTAAATCATAGCATAACATATTTGTACTTAAATACATTATAGATTTTGTTGTTGTTGAAAGTAATACATTATAGATTATCAGATATTAATATTGCAAAACACTACAATTAGTATCAAATCCTAATAGGACGTGTTAATTCTTAGGCCGTAAAAGCCGCCCATTATCTGCGATCCTCCTTCCTTTGAGGAACCCTGTTTGATTCTTGGAAATGAGTTACAAAAGAAAATTGGACGATCACTTAGCCAAAATTGGACAATGCATGAGATCAGACGATCACCATCCAAGGCTATCGACCATTGTTTCTTGGGAATTAATGTACTCAAAGTATGGATCAATGATTTCAGCAAAGTATGGTTCAATGTCTTCTTCTAAACAAATCGATCACTACTTCGATAATAATTTCTTTTACTAAAATCCAATGTTGCTTATAGTAGTCGTCCTGTATGCCATTTGTCCTCGCCGCTTTCTGTAACCGGCCTGAGACGATCACCGGAGCTTCTCACCGACGTGAAAAGGTGGCTGCCTGAAACAGAAAAATATGAAGAAGAGTTAGGAGGAAGAAACGGAAGAAGAAGAACAAGGATATTGAAGAGCCGGCGGTGGTTGTGGACGAGCCGGCGGACGTTCCGACGGACGAGCGGCGGCAGTGGCCAAACCCTAGATCTAGTCAAAGTGTTGAGATGGAAGTTACTGACAAGAATAAATTAAAGAAGACCTTATACTAAGGAGAAGTGGTCGTACCCAAATGGAAGCATCTAGGTTAAGAGATTATCATTTAAGTTAAATAGGTGGGCTGGACTTATATTTTTAGGCCCACACTTTTTTAATTTGGTTGTAATATTTAAGGAAAACTCGAACCCTATTTTTATTTTTTTATCTAAAAAGAAGGTTAAAACCCTAGCCGTCGGCTGTCCAAGGAGGAGTAGAGACTCTCTCCAGATTTTCGTAGCAATTAATTGGGTGACCTAGGTTGATCCGGTTACACTTTCCCGCTCGCCATTGCAAAGATTGTATACTTAATCTCCTTCTTGGCTGCATATGCCCTCAGCCACTCCGTATTGATTGTAACATCAAAAGTAGCTTCCCAACTTGGTCTACCTCTGCTTTTGAAGTCAAAGAGACTTCGGAAGTGGTTAACAACCCTGCTCTTCATTTGAATTAGGTTCATTACCTGCTGCCCATTATCATATGTTCTTAAAAACAAGATTTTCAATGACATATTTAGTTGTTAATTAATCTTAATTAATAATATATGACTCTGTTTGAAACTGAATTGAATTAATTTTAATTTGTTTATTACAGATGTACTACTTATACCAAACTAATCTGTTATTAGTTTGTTATTATTTTAGTAGCTGACGTGTAATCCACGTCCTACACACCTCCTTCCTTAAGCTCTCGGATTCTCTCCAACGAGTTTGCTCTGTAAGTTCAGAAACTGTTTCGCCGGTAGCGGCTTTATTAATGCGTCTTCCCATTGGATTTTACCAAGAATGTGTTCCACCGTGATATCCCCGTTTTCCGTTTTCTCCCATACGAATTGTAGGTCTTATTGCGACATGCTTTAATTTGCAATGTCCGATTGAGTTCTTTGATATGAACGTTGCGCCCAAATTATCTGAGAGAATCTTCATTGGTTTTGGTGCTGTTAATCCTAATTTAAGTAACATCGACCGCACGGCTTCGACTTCTTGGGTGGTTACGGCGACCACGCGATACTCCGCCTCTGTGCTAGACCTGGCCAGGGTACTCAGCTTCCGGGATATCCATGACACCAACGTTCCACCCACAAAAACAAGGAACCCTGTTCGGATTTTCCTATCGGTTGTGTCTCCGCCCCAGTCAGAATCGCAGTATGCGATTATGTCGAACTGTTCTGTCTTCCGTATTGTGATTTGTGACTCCAAATTTTTGGGTTCCCGAAAGGTAGCGTAACACCCGCTTGACTGTCGTCCAATGCCTCGGCTTTGGATCTATCATGAACTGTGATAAAATATTTACAGCCACTTGCACATCAAGTCTGGTCATGGTGATATACTGGAGAGAGCATATGACCCGCCGATATTCTCTTGCGTTTTCCATTGATTCCTCATCGGAGGAAAAATTGAAGTTTGTCGCCATCGGTGTTGTCGATGGTTTCATATTCTCCATGCCGCAACTCTTTAATAAATTTGCTAGATATTGGGATTGCACCAAATGTATTCCATCTTCAAAATAAGTAACTTGGATTCCTAAAAAGAACTTGAGATCTCCCAGTAATCTTAATGGAAATTCATTTTCCAGTTGCGCTATTATCTTTTCAACTTCCAACTCATTCAAACCTGATATCATAATATCGTCGACGTAGGCGAATAGGTAGGCAATGACTTCTTCTTGTCGGAAAATGAACGGTGAGGGATTGATTGCATACTCCTTGAATTTTATCATGATGAGAAACTTCCTGAGTCTCTGAAACCAACACCTTGGTAATTGCTTTAGGCCATAAAGCGATCTGTGAAGAAGGCAGACGTGGTCGGACTTGTTTGAATCTACAAATCCAAATGGTCGTGACACTACAATACTTTCCTTTAATTCTCCGTGGAGAAACACATTTGAAATGTCGATTTGATGCATTTTCCAGCTTCTCGAAACTGCGATCAATAGCACCAACCTGATTGACAGAGGGTGAACGACAAGACTAAAAGTGTCCATGTAATCAGACCCATAAATTTGCCTCATCCCGTTTGCTACTAGCCTCGCCTTAAATCGCTCCACCGTTCCATCTTTGTTTGTTTTAACTTTAAATACCCATTTGGTATTGATCACGTTATCCCTTGTTTCTCGCAGAACCACACTCCAAGTACCGTTCTGTTGTAAGGTCTTGAACTCACTTGCCATTGCTTCTTACCAATCTGGATTTGTCAATGCATCTTTAGCGGATTTTGGTGTTGGGATATCTGTGGCTGAGATGGCCAGAGCGTATCTCGGATTGGGTTTATATATTCCAACTGAAGTTCTGGTTATAACTCGTTCTGTAGTTGGTAATCAGTTTATATCCTCATCATCTGACTGATTGTCGGTAGTGTCTTCGTGATTGAAATCGTCTGAAATCGACCTTAGAACTGTTGTTGATTCTGTCGAAACCCCTCTCTCAGTGTTCTCCGGCGAGAAATTCTCTTCATTGACGACGATGGCTTGATTATTTGATTCCACTGTATTCGGATTTCCCAAACCTTCATTGTTACATTCGTTTTAATGTATTTTGATTACCCAAATCAGGAATGTAAGTTGGGTCTCCCAAATCTTTATTACCAGGTTTAATTATACCCAAACTTCCAATTCTGATCAGATCTTCATCGTGTATCCGATCCCCAATTTCATTCGAAATTTCTCCTCGGTCCCCAAAATATTTTAAATTCAATGAAAAATCCTCTTCGTCAAAAACAACGTCCCTGGAAGCGCACGCCTTCCGACTCATCGGATTTAGGCATAGATAACAATTTTGTGCCATGGAATACCCTACGAATATACATTGTGTCGATTTCACGTTCAGCTTGTTCCTGCGATATGACCAGAGACAAGGATAACAGGAACACCCAAATACTTTAAAGCGTTCATACTTTGATGATCTTTGGAATAATACTTCCATGGGTGATTTATTATTTAAAATCGGTGTTGGATTTCGATTATACAGACAACTCGCAGTGAGAACTACGTAATCCCATAAGTGATTTAGGAGATTTGAATGTAGAGTAATAGTTGTATCAATCAAGTGCCGATGTCGGCGCTCCACCAGGCCCATCTGCTGGTGGGAATAAGGTGCGGAAAGCCGATGTGAAATTCCCAATTCCGATAATCATTTCTCGAGTTTCAAATATTCTCTTGTGTTGTTTGTTTGCATGGCTAAAATCTTCCTCTCGCACTGTCGTTCAGCCCAGATTCTGAACCTTTCGAAGATCTGATGAATATCCGATTTTCTCACCATCGGAAATACCCAGTTAAAACTACTGCCGGCATCCACGAAATTAACGTAATAATTATACCCTTGATAAGATGTTACCGGGGCTGATCCCCATATATCTGAGAATATTAAATCCATCGGCTTATAAAACGATTTGTATGTTGGAGGGGGGGGTGCGGGTGAGCGTGAGGTTTCCCTAATTGGCAAGATTTACAGTTGATCAACGATTTCAAATTTGATTTTATTATACCCTTTTTCTCAAGATTTAACATGTATTTTGAGTTTAAATGTCCGAGTCGGCAGTGCCATCTGAAATGATCTGATTTTTCACAACTGTTTATCGATCCCCTTTCCGAATCGACTGTAACTGAAGTCGGAGATGCATCTGTCTGGCTTGCGTCCCAGACACATAAAGTCATTGCAGACCCAGCCATACCCCTACAGATGTATGATATGAGGCCACCTGCGGAATGATCGAGGTAGACACTCCGGTTAGAATCCAACTTAGGATCAGTTGATCCTGTTGAATCGTTTCTGGAGATGTAAGATCAACCTCACCTCTTACGTAACCTATCAGATCAAAACCGCACAACATTGAGGAGAACTGCGCCTCCCATGAGTAGTTGTTCCTGTCTAGAAGAGCGCATCTGATTGGTTTTGTTACGACCTTAAATGGTCTCGCCGGATTTGCAACGAAAGACACCGGCGTAGAACTCGTCATCGGAAAAGAAATTTTTTTCGACGATGATCACCAAGCGTCTGATACCATATGAGTTTTAACACTCTGTTTGAAACTGAATTGAATTAATTTTGTTTATTACAGATGTACTACTTATACCAAACTAATTTGTTATTAGTTTGTTATTATTTTAGTAGCTGACGTGTAATATACGTGTAATCCATGTATCCTATAATTTATAAATACATTTAAACTCATATATATACTATAAAATTGACTTAATATATGATTAAATGAAAATGAGATTAATATAATCATGATTATCAAATAATCCCCACATTATTCAAAGTTAATTATTTAAACTTGTATTTATTTTGATCTCTCCAACTATTTTGATTTAACCCATGCTTTGTCAAGTTATCTTATTTTCTTAAGGGTAGGTTCGTGTATCCATGCAAACTTTAAACAACTCCCTTGGTGAAAAACGTGCGAAACCATGTTCTATATGCAAGCTTCACTATAACTTAACAAATACAAGATCCTTGAATTAATGCTTCATCAACATCTTGCAAGCTTTATCAATTTCTATGCAAAGCTTCACAACAACTCTACATATACAATGTCAATGAATCAATACTTCACCAACAATCTATGCAAGCTCAACACAAAGATAAGAGATTTAATTTTCTTGGAAGAATTAAATATGTGAAAGAAATATCTCTTCTACCAATGCTTGTTGAAGTTGAAGAAATTTACATCCCATTCCACCAACGATTCCTATAAAAGGAGGTACACACCAAGCTTCAAAGCATCACTTATAAATTTATTTTGAAGCTATCTTGTTTTCAAAACTCTTGCTTTCAAAGTTCTTAAGCTCTGTGAGAGTTGTGCTCAAGGTTGCGTGCTTAAGTTTTTCACTTCTTCTTCCCCTCTCTTACTTGTTAAGAGTGTCTTAAAAGATCAAATCACATCATTGTAAATGTTTCAAGTGTTAAGAGTGTCTCAAGGTTGCACGAGTTGAACTACAAAACACGTTTTGGTTTTATAGAATTACTTAAAAAACTCTTAGATCGAATCTACTTTAAAGATTCAAAGGTTTTTAAAAGTGTCCTTTAATACTCTAAGGTTACAAGTCTACCTGGAAAGACTAGAGAGATTCTTAAGAGTGTATTTGAATACTCTAAGGTTTCAAGTATACCCGTAAAGACGTGAGAGGTTTTTAAGAGTGTCTTTTTAATACTCTAAGGTGTGAGTTTACCCGTAAATAGGGTATCAAGTAAAGCTCGGCTCGTTAAACTCGGGCTCGCGAGCCCAACGAGCCGAGCTCGAGTCTAAAGATCAAGCTCATTGTCCAAGATTGAGATCGGCTCATTAAGCTCGATGGATTCGGTAAGAGGTTTTTAAGAGTCTCTTTAAATACTTTAAATACCCATTTCTCCAAATTATTTCTTTTAACCTGCAATTCTGAAATTGCAGTCTTTAGAGACCTCAATATGGCGGTCTTTAGAAATAAGACATCTTATGGTGGTCTTTAGATGGTGGATTTCCTCCATCTAATCTGAAAATTTTCGCGAGAACTGAAAATTATAAGATGACGGACATCCTCCATGTAAAATATGGTGCGAAAAAAGTTGGCATTGTTGGATCTTGATCAAAGGCTTTGGGGGGGGGGTAATAGCCTCTTTTCGTAATTTCTCAGAAGATTTGCGGAATACCTAAGAATACAAGTTAGAGACGAGGATATATAAAAAGATTGTCTGTTCTTTCTAAGTTTACTGCAGTATATAGATACTGAGTCCACACATCAAATCGTGCTTTATAGAAAACTAGATATATATGAATACTAAGTTATATTATAAGTACACGTTTAAAATATTATAAGTGACCAGATAATTGGATATATTTTAACTTGACAGATAGTGCTTTTTAAGCCAACTGTAGTATATGAATACTAAGTTTTCTTATAAGCATGAAAGTAATAATATAAGTATAAGTGACCAAATAACTGGATATATATTTCAACTGAAAGTAACCTCAGTCAATGACCAGATAACTGGATGAGGGATCTGCAAGAAAATAGTCAACCTCAATCTATGACCAGATAACTGGATGGGAGATCTCTTTTTAGATCATTTTTATCTTGTTATAACTTTAAAAATATGAAAGCGGAAAATAAAAAGGGACATGAGGATTTTTATACTGGTTCACCCAAACAAGGGCTAATCCAGTTTCGATGAAATACGGAGATCACTAGCCTGAAGGTAATGGCAAAACCTCTGCCAAGCTTTAAGGCTAAATGCTTGTGAACCACCTAAGAGTATTCAAGAACTCTTAAAAACCTTTGCCAAGCCTTAAGGCTAAACGCTTGTGAACCCTCTAAGAGTATTCAGGAACTCTTAAAAACATCTGCCAAGCTTTAAGGCTAAACGCTTGTGAACCACCTAAGAGTATTAAGGAACTCTTAAAAATCCTTGAACCTTTAAGGCAGATTCAACCTAAGAGTTTTCCTGGAAACTCTATAGAACAACACCGAGTTTTATGGTTGAACTCGTAAAACCTTACAAGTGTTGGTATTGAGACAAGCCTCTCACAACACTTGGACCACTTACAAGATGTAGAGATTTTCTTCTAACACACTATCAATATACAAGTGGGGAAGAAGAAGAAGTTGAAGAACCAGAGCATACAACCTTGAGAGCAACTCCCACACAAAGTTTGAACGAGAGCTAGAGCTTGAGCAAGAGCAAAAGAGAACGAAAGTAGAGCTTTGATCCAAGGAGAGATTTAGCAAAGATAGCAAATGATGGCTTTAGCTCTTGGGTGTGCATCTCTTTTTATAGTGGACGTGAGTGACAAAGAGGTAAATTCTTCATCTTCAAAACTCCTAGGAAGAAGAGCTTGATATTGGAGGCTTGGAGTTTCTCTTGGATTTGAATTTCATCTTGGGAGATTGTGTAACATTAAATCTAAGATCATGATTGTATTCTATTTTGGGAGATTGAACCTCCACACGTTTTTGCCTTTCTCCAACATGAATTCTTCAACTAGGATTTTGTGTAGCATTGATTCCAAGATCTTTGTAGTTAATATGTTGGATATGCTCTTAAAATTTATCTGATTGCACTTCTACACCTTGGGTCCACTTGAAGCTTGAATGAATAGTTGTAGCTTTCACACCTTGTTAATTAACCTTTAAGACATTGATCAACTTGAAACAAGAGTTAATGCAAGCAAATAGGTGTGCATAATTAAATACAAGCTTCAATAATTAACTTAATTAATAATAGAGATTTGTTTGATGAAAATAATATTGATCTCATTTTAGTTTAATCATATATCAAGTCAATTTTATTAATATGAGTTCAATGAATTTATCTATGTAATTTAACTCATATATGTCTACATCTTGTTAATTAGGGTTTATTATAATTAATTAACAACTAAATATGTCATTGAGAATCTTGTTTCTACATATAAGAAATACAGCTGAAATCTAGGGTAAAATAGAAATTTACCCTAAGAAACTAAGTTAGGACCTAAGTTAAATATAAAAAGTCCTAAGGTTTCTACAAAACAGAATAAACTGTTTTGTATTAACCAACAGGGGTTTTATATGCAAAAGTTCCAATTAATTCGTTAGTTGGACCTAAAGTATAATACAAATAATGAAAGGTTCTAAATTACTACTGTAATGTTTTTACAGAGGTCTTAAGTATAAAAGTCCCAATTGTTTTAATATTATAGTTTTATATTAATCCAAGGACTTTTATATAAATCACAAATCAAAATAAAATACCTATGTGTAAATACTAATAACTCTTGGGTATTTTTGCAGATTCATTAAAATACACAATTATCAAGTTGGACCAGGACTCGGATCAAATAGAAGTCCAGCCCACAAGTCCAGCAAGTTTTAGAATTAGTTAAAATAATTAACTAGTAATTTGTGTATATATAATAGTGTATTATGAATAAGTTAATGACTGATTTAATATCAAACAAATTACATTTGGATTTAATAATACAAAGTCAAATTCCCCTCTTTTTCCCTCTTTCTTTCTCTCTCTCCCCATCGGTTTTTTTCAGGTATTTTCCCCAATCTTCTTGGGCGAAAATCCCTAGCGCGATTTGCGCACTTCTTCCGTAAAGTTCCTGCCGGAGTCATTCCCGACGTTCATCAGTGGCACCACGATCTCCGGCACCAGATTTTAATATGGTATCGTCATTGAAAGATCCTCTGGCCGACGCTCTGGCCGTCCGGCCACCCGCTTCCGCAAATCCGGCCGCTGCTGATACAATTCCTCCCGCTGGCTCCACTGTCAAGTCCAGCGACCCAATTCGCAATTCGCCCTCATCAGTTCATTCATCCTCTGGCTCTACTGGAAAAACAAAAGCTAAGAGATATGATCATGATAATTTATACAATAGCTCATACTTTAAAAAGCATAGAGCACAAAGGTACGTATCTCCACTTCAGGACCCTGAGTCCCCTTTTTTCTTGACTTCCGGGGATCATCCGGGAGCTGTGTTAGTTCCAGATAGGTTAATTGGAGAGTCCAATTACATAACTTGGTCTAATGGGATGAAAGTCTCATTAGTTTCAAGAAGGAAAGATTCCTTCATAAATGGCCAGATTAGGATGCCCGATGATTGTGATAGTAGGGAATACAATATTTGGAAAATTGTTAATGGTTTGGTTTTAGCATGGGTGTTAAATTCGGTATCTCCCCAAATTCAGTCCACTTTAATGTATACAAGTGATGCTTTTCAGATTTGGACAGATTTAGAAAACAGATACAAACAGAGTAATGCCCCTAAGATCAGCCAAATAAAATATGAATTATGTTGCTTACAACAAGGGACATTGTCATCATCTGAATATTATGACAAATTTAGGTCAATTTGGGATCAATTGACCCAAATTGATGAGATAAAAGAAATTTTTTGCAAAGGATGCAAAAAGCTATACCAACAGAAAGAAGAAAATGATATGATTCATCAATTTCTACTAGGTCTCAATGAGAATTTCTACAATTTAAGAACTCAGATATTGTCTTTAGAGAAACTCCCTAATATAAACAAAGTTCTTGGATTAGTACTCCAAGAAGAAAAGCAAAGGCTTAAGTTCAGAGAACAAATCAATGAGAAAGTAGAATCTGCCTTCTTTGTTAAAGATAAGAGCACAACTGAAAAAAATAAGATAATGTTTTCAAAGAATGGAAAAAAATTGGATACAAGATTCTATTGCGATAATTGCAAGTATTATGGCCATACCCGGGAAAAATGCTATCATTTAGTAGGAAGACCCGAGAAAAAAATTCAAAAAAAGTTTCAAGGAAAGAAAACTCAAGAAAATTCAGATGTTGCTAACCAAGTCACCTCTACAAGTAATCAACAACTAGCACTCAGCCAAGAAGAGATTCTACTCTTCAAAGAACTAATCTCTTCAACAAGAGCAAATAATAATAATGGTAATATTTCATCATTTTCTTTTAATATTAGTTCACATATAGATAAATGGATTGTTGATACTGGTGCTTCACAGCACATGACTGGTAGCATACACCTTTTTACAAAACCTTTAATTCAAGAGTATAACCATTTTGTTACTATACCTAGTGGCAAAACTCTACTAGTTAAAGGTGTTGGATATATTAAAATTTCAGATAGTTTAACACTTAAGAATGTTTTATACATCCCTGAATTTAAGGTTAATCTAATAGCTATAAGCAAATTAACCTTAGACAATGACATTAAAGTTACTTTTGATGATCATTGTTTTGAATTTCAGGAAAACAAATCCGGGAAAGTGATTGGCAAGGGTGAATCAAGCAATGGATTGTATTTCTTCACCCCTCACTACTTTCTAGTAAACTCAGCCATTAGTTTCAGGACATGGCACCATAGATTGGGACACATCTCATCGGAGAAGATGAAGATATTAGCTTCCAAATATAATATTAGATATAAAAATGAAAATTGTATTTGTAATAGCAATGCTTGTGAGAATAATGCTTGTAATAGTCATGATTGTATGAATAAAAATAAAAATTCTGTTTTGGATTCAGTGTTGAATAAAAATTCTGTTTTTGAGAAAAATTATACAAATTCCAGCTCTTCTCAACAAAAACCAGTTTTAAGTAGAAATAATGAAAAATTGTTTTTTTCTCAACAAAAATCTTTTTCAAACAGATTAAAATCCATTCAATATGATTGTAAGATATGCCCATTAGCAAAACAAGCAAAACTCAAATTTGCTATTAGTTCCTCAAAGTCTAAAAATATTTTTGATCTTATACATGTAGATATTTGGGGAAAATTCCCAATTATATCTCATGATGGCTATAACTATTTTTTAACTATAATAGAAGACTTGAGTAGAGGAACATGGATATACCTAATCAAAAATAAATCAATGGCTGTTGAATGTGTAGAAAAATTTTATAAAATGGTTAAAAATCAATATAACACTAAAATAAAAATCATTAGAAGTGATAATGGAGGTGAATTTACCTCCAATAATTTTAAAAAAATGGCAGAAAAGCATGGAATTTCCCAACAGTTTTCTTGTCCATATACTCCTGCACAAAATGCAAGAGTAGAAAGAAAACATAGACATCTTTTGAATGTAGCAAGGGCTCTACACCTTCAAGGAAATATTCCATTAAAATTTTGGGGAGAGTGCATATTAACTGCAGCTCACCTAATAAATAGGATTCCCTCCAAATCAATTGAAAACAAAACCCCATATGAAATCATCCATAAAAAAATTCCAGATTTTGAGAACCTAAAATCCTTTGGTTGTCTATGCTATGCATCAACAACACAAAGAGATAATAAATTCTCACCTAGGGCTTTTCAAGGCATATTTATGGGGTACCCTAAGGGTGTTAAAGGTTATCTAATACTAAGAGTATCAGATATGAAATTTTTTGTTTCTAGAGATGTTTCTTTTAGGGAATCTATATTCCCATTCAAAGATAATATAGATCTAGAAAATGATAAAAATGTTAACCATTTCCAAAAATTTTATAATGATATATGCTTATTTCATGATGAATCAAATAAAAATTTGTATGACTATGAAAGTCACAATCAGGATGAAAATGAAATGCAAAACTCTGACTTTCATCAAGATATAAGATCAGAGAATAAAAATGCTTTTCAAAATTCAGAAAAGCAAAATAATGAACTAAATTCAGATCAATCTGAATTAAAAAGTCTAAATACAAACATAGCTAGCCACTTGAAGAATATCAATATGAGGCAAGTGGATAGCCAACATGATGATAGAAGTGCTGGAATATTCCAGGATCATCATCAAACACAAAATTCAGAAATTTTCAGAAATACTGAAAATTCTGAAAACTCTGAAAATATCAAAAATTCTGAATATTTTCAGAATAATGATAGGATGCAAATCCAAACAGAACAACAATCTCAGGATCAAGATATACCCTGCCAATCAGAAGGGTATACCCTGCCTTCTGAAACAGCAAACACCAGCACTTCTCCAATCAGAAGTGAGCTGGATAAGTTGCATCAAGATATACCCTGCCAAATTCCAGAAAAATCTCTGGAAATTAACAAAAAAATAACAACAACCAGGACAGGGAGGGTAATACATATACCTGAAGCTTACAAGGATTTTTTCCTTGAGAAAGATAAGGAATATGGAAATACTAAAAAAGGGAAATACCCAATATGTAACCAAGTATCATACCAAAGGATTACAAAAAATCATAAAAATTTCTTAAATCAAATATCTATTAATGAAGAGCCTAGATCTTATCTAGAGGCTTCTAAAAACCCAAAATGGGTAGAAGCAATGAACAAAGAAATGGAAGCACTCCATTCAAACCAAACTTGGTCATTAACCATGCTTCCTAAGGATAGAAAACTAGTAGGATCCAAGTGGATTTATAAAATCAAATATAAACCCAATGGTGAAATAGAAAGATACAAGGCTAGACTTGTAGCTAAGGGTTTCACCCAAAAAGAAGGGTTTGATTATTATGAGACTTTTGCTCCAGTAGTAAAAATGACTACAATTAGAGCAATAATTGCAATTTCAGCAATTAAGAAATGGAACATCTACCAGTTAGATGTCAACAATGCGTTTCTTCATGGAGATCTTCATGAAGAGGTGTATCTCAAACCTCCACAAGGTCTCCTCAATGAAGGAGATAAAAGAGTTTGCAAGCTAAACAAATCCCTTTATGGCCTAAAACAGGCATCTAGGAATTGGTTTGCAAAATTAAAAGGAGTCCTCATTGAAATGAAATTCATTCAAACACCATCTGACTATTCATTGTTTGTAAAAAATAATAATGGAAATATTATATATCTGTTAGTATATGTTGATGATATTATCATCACAGGAAGCAATGAAGCAGAAATATTCTTAATAAAAAAAAATATTGAAAAAAATTTCAAAATCAAAGATTTAGGAAGACTATCCTACTTCTTGGGTATTGAAGTATCATACCCATCAGAGGGTATATATTTATCCCAAAGAAAGTATGCACTTGGCATACTAGAAGAAAGTGGCCTTATAGATGCAAAGCCATCAAAAATACCCATGGAGAGGCACATAAACCTTAAAAATGAAAAGGCCAAAGATTTAACAGACCCAACATTCTATAGGTCACTAGTGGGTAAATTAATCTACCTAAACATAACTAGACCTGACCTAAGCTTTTCTGTCCATTGGTTAAGCCAATTTATGGGGAAGCCAAATGAGATTCACCTTCAAGTTTTACTTAAAGTAATAAGATACCTCAAAAATGCTCCTGGACAGGGTATACTATACAAAACTGAAAACCAAATGGATCTCTATGGGTACTGTGACTCAGACTGGGCTTCATGCCAAATAAGTAGAAAATCATTATCAGGGTATTGTATGTTCTTAGGAACATCTTTAATATCCTGGAAATCAAAGAAACAAGATACAGTTTCTTTATCATCTTGTGAAGCTGAATATAGAGCCATCAGTAAAGCTCAATGTGAGATACTGTGGCTGCATCAGTTTTTCAAAGACTTAAAACTAAAAATAACAATACCAACATCATTGTATTGTGATAATAAATCAGCTATATACCTAGCCAACAATCCAGTATTTCATGAGAGAAGCAAACACATAGAAATCTCATGTCATTCAATAAGAGAAAAGATAGAAAAAGGGGTAATTCTCCTAAAGCAAGTTGGCACAAAATATCAACTTGCAGACATTTTCACAAAATCCTTAGGTGAAAATGAAATTTCAGCATTCTCTGTCAAGCTAGGAATACACAATGTGTATTCCAAGGCTTGAGGGGGGAGTATAAGAAATACAGCTGAAATCTAGGGTAAAATAGAAGTTTACCCTAAGAAACTAAGTTAGGACCTAAGTCTAATATAAAAAGTCCTAAGGTTTCTACAAAACAGAATAAACTGTTTTGTATTAACCAACAGGGACTTAAAATACAAAAGTTCCAATTAATTCGTTAATTGGACCTAAAGTGTAATACAAATAATAAAAGGTTCTAAAATACTTCTGTAATGTTTTTACAGAGGTCTTAAGTATAAAAGTTCCAATTGTTTTAATATTTTAGTTTTATATTAATCCAAGGACTTTTATATAAATCACAAATCAAAATAAAATACCTATGTGTAATTACTAATAACTCTTGGGTATTTTTGCAGATTCATTAAAATACACAATTATCAAGTTGGACCAGGACTCGGATCAAATAGAAGTCCAGCCCACAAGTCCAGCAAGTTTTAGAATTAGTTAAAATAATTAACTAGTAATTTGTGTATATATAATAGTGTATTATGAATAAGTTAATGACTGATTTAATATCAAACAAATTACATTTGGATTTAATAATACAAAGTCAAATTCCCCTCTTTTTCCCTCTTTCTTTCTCTCTCTCCCCATCGGTTTTTTTCAGGTATTTTCCCCAATCTTCTTGGGCGAAAATCCCTAGCGCAAATCGCGCCTTTCTTCCGTGAAGTTCCTGCCGGAGTTATTCCCGACGTTCATCAGTGGCACCACGATCTCCGGCACCAGATTTTAACACTACAGACGCCAATTCATCGATAAAAGTTATTCGAGCTCGAGCCCGAGCCTGACAATTCTTTAACGAGCTGAGCCCGATCCTGGCTCTATAAGCAAAAGCCCTGGCTTTATAAATAAAAGCTCGACTCGTTTGATACCCTACCCGTAAATGACTATTTCGTAAGCGAAGTAGCCTTAAAACTTACAGAAGTTTTTAAGAGTTTCACTACTTGCAGAGGTTTTTCGTACATAATAATTATTTCATATAAATTTTAAATTATTTAAAAACATAAATTAATTAATTATTTTAATTATTTTTTAAATTATTTAAAAAAAGAAAATAATTAAAACAAATTTATTTCATGCAAATAATTAATTAAGATATAGATTCATGTAAATTGTTAATTAAATTGATATTTAATTACATTAATTTAAATAATTTAAAAATAAGTTGACTAAATAAAAAAATTTAATTATTTTCTGTTTAAAAATAATTATATAATAAAATTATTATTTCTTTAAATTCTTTCTAATATATAAATTAAAACAATATAAAAATAGTAATTAAATAATTATTTTTACAAATATATTAAACATAAACCTTCACAGATCAATATATATATACCTTCACAGATGAAGATAGACACCTTCACAGATCAATACCTTCACAGATCGATACCTTCACAAATTCATATATTGACGAAGAGTAGTATATATTAATAAATCAATAGAAAAGATTAGTACACTAATTAAACAAACTTAAACATCACATGAACTAACTAAAAAATACAATAACTAAATGATGCAATATAATTCCAATTACTTAAGACAACAGTACATGAAAATGTATAATTCATTTATAAAATATTCATATAACACTCAAATATATAACACTCATTCATCACTTATTTGAGTTTGATTAAAAGCCATCACTTAATTTATTAACAAACATACAGTAGATTAGTTGATAACAATAACAAACTAACAAAGATAAACCCAATCATCAAAACAGTAGATTACAATAACAAACAAACATAGATAGTTGATACTTGATACTTGAATAACAAACAAACATACCCACAAAATAAAAAAATCAAAATAAAAAATTCAAACATAGAAATTTATTGCCATATCATTCATTCATACCATATATAGTATATATGCTTCCAACACCATAAATCAAAATCAAATTTCCAAACATTCCAACACCATAAATATTTCCATACATAAATAAACAAATCAAACATACAAAAATAAAAATACTAACAAAGAGATATATAAAGAGATCAATAGATTAGAATCAAGAACATAATGCATTTACAAGAGATGGATAGGTAAAGATCAAATGCAATAATAGAAAATCAAAAAATAGAAAATAACCCATCACATACCTTCACAGATAACCGGCGAGGCGAGAGGCAGCGTACGGCGAGGCGAGACGAGAGGCAGCGCACAGCGAGGCGAGACGAGAGGCAGCGCACGGCGAGGCGAGGCGAGACTGAACGGTGGGAGCGAGCGGCGGCGAGAAATCGGGAGTCGGCGGTCGGCAGTGGGCAGTGGGCAGAGGGAGAGGGGGAGGGTTTTGCGAATGGTTGCGGTCTGTCTGGATTTGGGGGTTTTATTAAACCCCAACTCTTACATGGCGGCTTTCCGCCATGTAAGTACATTTAAGTTCCGCTCGAACTTAAGTGAAAGTCCGCTCAATCGAAATTTGGGCTGCCTTTTTCCGCCTGACTCCCCGAATACTTAACACCGCCATCGAAAATAAATTTGAACCGTCGTCGGGCCAAAACCTATCCTCGGCGGACTCAAAGAATAGATGGCGGACATCCGCCATCTAAACAACTGAATTATTGATGGCGGAAATCCGCCATCTAAAGGCCGCCATACAGAGTCCTTTTTTTTGTAGTGTCTCTTTAAATACTTTAAGGTTTAAGTCTACTTGTAACAAACTTGGTTTGTAAATGTTGTATTCTTAAAGATTACAACAGGTATTGCCATAACCTTTAGACTAGTGATCTTCGTGTGTCATTGAAACTAAATTAACCCTTGCTTGGGTGAACAATATAAATCTTCTGTCTTCTTTTATTTTCCATTTTTAGGATAAATAACTTAAGAAGATTAAATTATCAAAAAGATCCCTTATTCAATTATCTGGTCATTAGATTGAGGTTGACTACTTTTCTATAGAACTCTCATCCAATTATCTAGACACTATCTGATATTACTTTTCTCGTTGATCTTTCATCCAGTTATCTGGTCATTTTCTGAAGTTACTTTCAATTAAAATAATTACAAGTTAACTTAGCATTTGATGTGACCCGATCTACGATCAGTTCATCATATCTGTTTATCAGGTACCCTCGGTGATGCTATTAAGTACCATCACTGACGGTTCTAAAAAGGTCAACTATCTAACCAAGGCGATCGACGATAGAGACCATCGGAGGTCCACGACTTCGGCAATGGGTCATCCCTATCAGCGACGAAACTTGTCAAGCTGGTTGTCGGGTGCTAACTCTCTCCATATACCCCATAATCTTGGAGGAATTTCCTCAAAGATAGGTTCGGTGATGATGCACTTTACCCCTATGGAATCCTTTAAATAGGACCAGGGATCCCCCCATTACGGGGATAGATACTCTGTCATTTCTGACAAAGAGAGGAATAGAGCGGGAATAGAGAGAGAATTCTTTGCCTCCAGGTCCTTTTCATCTCCGAATCGCCGAGTCACAACAGGTGAGTTTCCACCTCATCAGTATTCATATAGTACAGTTGATTGTAAGTATTATCTGATAAATTGACTCAGTATTCATATATTGTAGTAAACTTTGAAAGTACAAACAAAATAATTTGTAAAATAATTTATTCATAAGTATTTGCAATCTCAGGTATTCTTAATCAACCGAGATATCACGAAAATAAGTTATAACCCCCTAGTATCTGATCACGTTCCAACACGCATGATCGAGTTATGAATGGCCCTACTTCTCATAACTCTGCCAAAAAAGTCGAGTTTAATTTAGTCACCTATTGTAAGCCAATGTGTGTGAGCTCTTTGACTCATATCGAGATCAATCAATTGATTTTTCACATTGGTGCAGATTTCCTAGATTTCCAGACTCCAGTTCGCGTTTAACAGACCAATTTCTATATTTAATCTTTCTGCTACTATTCACGATTCATGCTTGGGGTTGCCAAATGTTGATTCCCAATTTTTAACCGTTGTTTGATTACTGTTGTCAAACAAATCAGTAGAGAGCTCAATTCAACTGGAGAGTTGAGAATCCAGCAGACTTGGGGAATGAAACGGAGGTGTACTCGACAAGGTTGTCGGATATGGTTTTTTTCTTTCTTTCTGATCAGGGTAATTAGAAGGGGTTGCAAAATTACCCTATCAAGCTTGGTTCTTGTATGCTAAGTTAACTCCCAATCCATTTGACCAAGTAAAAATACCTCCCATCGTGTGCACACAATTCCGTGAGACCATCTATATCCGAGTTGAAATCAATGGCACCATCTTGATCAAAAGGCCATGACCATCCCTTTCGGTAGGAGTTCTGATCTCATTGAAATAACCTATGAGTAGTGATTCCTTAGAGCCCATAGCATGTTTCAGAATTTTAATCTCATCCCATAGTGACTTCCTTTCAAGTAGTGTGGATGCCCCTTAAGCCATTGTGAGCTTAAAACAATAACCACCCGTGTTTTCCATCGTAGCATGTATTGATTGCCTATGAATGATCCTGGGATTCATTGACCATTGCACACGTTTTCTTCCAAGCCAGATGGAGCTAGTCCCTTCCATTCACTATTGCTTTGTCCAAGTTAGTGATTACGTTCCACTCCTCAGACATTTTCTGTAACAAGTTCCTTTGTGCCTCGATCCTCAATTTAGTCTCAAATAGACCAAATATTTCAATGTGTACGTTTTTTCTGCAATATATAATCGATGTGCTCATTCTATCTCCTCTTTGAACCTAACCCCTTGAGATTCCACACCATGAGCGACATCGTTTTATGCCAAGTTCTCTTAGGAAGTTTCGAAGATCTGAATTTAGAAATTCAGTATCATTGTCAGTTCTGATAATTTTTATAGATGTGTCAAACTGATTTAGAGCTTCTTTTATGAATATTTTTAGTTTTTGTGTAATTTCTCCTTTGTTGTGTAGCAATATTATCTAAGTTTCTTTACTATAATCATCAACAATAGTTAGGAAATAAGAATGATTGTTGTGGGTTGGAGTTTGTACTTAACCCAAACATCAATATGTAATAGCTTAAATATTTTAGTAAATTTGGAATTGCTTTTAGGAAAAGATAATCTAGAGAATTTTGCAATAGGGCATTCATTACAGACATGATTTTTAAAATAGGAATAGATATATTGTTTTTGCTAATTAAATCATATCTTAAAATGGATGGATGTCCCAATCTCCTATGCCACAACTTTGCAGAGATTGTTTTAGTAGAATTTGCTTTGACTTTAGAATTTTATTTAGTGGCAAGGATGTATAGTCCTTACTATCTTCTGCCTATAAAAATCGAATTCATCCTCGAATCCTGTATTAAAGAATGGTTATGATAGAATTGGAAAGAGCAATTGATCGATTTAGTCAACTTAGTAACTGAAATCAGATTGACATTGAAATTTGGAATCCTTAACACTGGTTCTAGTGTTAAGTTTTCACTCAGAATGTGGATGTCAATCTCATGTACATATGCTATGTGAGAATTGGGCATGTAAACTTTGATTCGATTGGTCAAAGTTTTGATGTTTGATAATTGAACATGTGGACCACACATATGGTATGTGGCTCCACTGTCTATCACCCATTCACCCATTCATTCTTTTTGTTTGCTATTGAAATAAGATAATAAAATATCATACCTGTGCTTTCTGGAATGTGAGTAGTAGATTTTTCTCTTGTGATCCTGACCATATTTGTTGAGTGTTTAGGTGTGGTCATGTTTTGTCTTTCTAATAGCATCATAAGATGGTCATTTGTCAATGTATAGCTTGGTTGACTGTGAGAATTGTTTGCCCAACTATCAGTTGGGTATTCTTCTTCATATTGGTTGTCATTCTCAAATTGCTCATTCTGTTTTTCATAGTGTTCATGAGAGTCTTGTTCTTTTTCAGTGTATGTGTTATTAGCTCTGGAATTTTTCCTGTTGCCACTATAACCTTTGTTAAAATAAGGCTTGTTGTCTCTTCTTGTATAGCTATTTCCCTGGTTGTATGGTCTGTTTGGTCATTTTGAATTCAGAGAGCTACCACCATTAAAATTATTGCTGAAAGCATGTTTTTCTGAATATCCATTTATTTGATAATATTTCTCAACAATATGGCATGATCTTTTGCAATGTATGCAAAAGGTCCTTTCTCTTATTTCAGGCTTGGGTGGTCTGTAAAGTCCTTGATTGTTAGCTAACATGGCTGTGCTAATTTCTGAGTTTGGTGCTGTGTGACTTCTTTGTTGCTCCTCTTGCTTTATTATTGGGTATAAATCACGCACCATGCTTAGGAGTTGGTTTTTGAGTCATCAATACTTCTCTTATGGTCTGATATGTTTCATTTAAACCTATTAAGAACTTGACTGATCTCTCGAATTCATCTGGAGGATCAGTGTTTTTCTTGTTTGTATCATAAGTGTTCCATAGCTTTGTGAGCTTAGTGTAATAAGTACAGACTGAGTCTTAACTTAGTTCAAACAGAATTCTTATCAGGGTTATAATAAAAACAAATGAGGTCTGCATAATAAAAACAAATGAGGTTCTCCAATGGGGGTCTTTGTATTTAATATATCGATAATTTTGATTACTTTTGGACTGTTTTCTTTCTGTTATTTGTTTGCTGAATTTAGCAATGTCTCCTTTACAGGTTAGCCGTTTTATTTCCTGCTTAGTTTCGTAGAATTATACATTAAATTGTTAAAAAGAAAATGCAGAACAGAAAGAACTCGTAAAACAAAAAATACACAAAGAATATGATGAACAAAAATCAGAAGATATATTTGATTTCACTTTATTTTTAAATCATTCAATCGAAGTGCCCTGTGGCAGGTATATTTTATAGGGTACCCATTTACTCTATTATCATCATTGAATATTTAGAGAGTTTTTAATTTCACAGAACATCGAGATTAAATCAAAGTCCCTAAATATCAATTTCACAAAGAATATAAAACTAAACCGGAGGATGTCATAGAACTCACTGGAGGGGAATTTTTAATTCTCCAAGTCCTCACTATCCTCACTGCCCTCACTGCGGAAGATGAAAAACTCGATCACTGTGCCCGCCGGAAGATGAAGAACTCGTGCTCGCCGGAAGATGAAGAAGTCACGATCGGTGATGCCGGAATGGAATGCAAGAAATCGGAACGATTGAGTTTGGGTTTGGGAGAGATTGAAAATCGGGAGGGAGGGGTTGGGGTTTAGTAGTGATTTTATTTAAGTTGGGGTTTAGGAATTTAAGGGTTGGGTAATTTACGTTTTTTTTTTAATTTTTTTTTATAAACTTTGGTTTTTTAATTTTTACTTTAAACTTTAATTTTAAAAATATTTAAGGTAAAATAAAAATTACTCATTCAGGGACGGCTTTTTCATAAGCCGTCTCTAATTTATCCTTTTACGGACCGCTTTTTCATAGGCCGTCCCTAATTATTCCCCCTCAAAAAATTAGCAAAATATTTAGGGACGGCTTACTAAAGCCGTCTCTAATTTTCAAGGGTGGCGACGGCTCGCCGGAGAGCCGTCGTCGACCATTAACGAAAAATCATAATTAGGGACGGTTTTTGCAAGCCGTCCCTAGCATCATGGAATTTTCACGAAATCTTTCTTCAGATTTAGAGACGGCCAGAATCCCGTCCCTAAAGGTCTGTTTTCTTGTAGTACTTGTCCTTGGTATAACGTGTATATTTCTACCAAGATGTCATAGAGCATGGCCCCATTTCTGTTCATAGGACTCATGGATCATTAGCAGTCAGGAATGAAGTTTGTAGTTCTGTTATGATAGAATTAAGAAACTAAGAGTGTACCATGTTGGTACAAGCCTTCCATTTTCTGAATTCTTTAGGCTGTCCGATGGGATCTGGTTTTGGTACTTCTCCAAGTAGAAAACCTAATTTTAACCTTCCACTTACGGCCATTTCGAAGTATTTCCTCCATATGGGGTAATTGTTCCCATCTATTTTTATTGGTGCCATGAAGTGTGAGATCATCTCTGAATTATAAATACCATTATCTTTTGGTAAAATGCTTTAATTGTTGAATTCTCCGATTTTTCTGTAGATATGTTAACTAATTATGTGGAGTTTGTGAACAAGAGGAGTTCTAAGAAGCAAATGGTAGAGATAGATGTCCTACGAGAAAATGCTAAGGAATGTGTTGACCATCTAATGGTTGTGAAAGATGTTGTTCAACAACCTGAACCTGATGCTAATGAAGCTAGGATATTAAGAAGAGCTGGCAGAAAGAGAGAGGATGGGAAGGTATTTCATGACCCATTCATGGGGATAGAATATAATTACAGGTTTGGTCTCGATTATGATCTTAATGAAGCACCTAAAGTTCCCAACTGGAAGTGGGAGAACCTTCCAGAAGATCACCTTCCAGAATAGGATGGACGTTTCGATGAAAACTATGATTCTGATGCAATGGAAAATGGAGGTATTTATGGATTTAGTGAGGATGAAGAAGTTGATGAACTGTTTGATTTAGAGATGCTGGGCGTAAAAATAGAGACTATGAAGATGGATCCAGCTGAAGATGGATCCAAGTGAAAAAAAACTTTTTTTTGTGTGTTGATATTTTCTCTCTCTTTTGAGAAACAAAGCACGTTGGGTTTTTAATCCATCTTTTGCTATTCTACACTAAAGTGCAAGCGACAAGATGTTAGCATGCAAGCATTTTCTCATCTTGAGAAGGAGTTTTTCTGTATAAAGCAAGTCATGATCGTTCTGAGAAGGAATTATAAAAAGAGACAGGAACTCAACTTATAAACCAAATCTACATGTTGAAAATATAGAATTAGTTTATAGGGGAATGTAGATAATATAATATAATATATTGTAAGGACTTAAGTGTAATAATAAAATACTATTGGACTAAACCTAAATATATTATTAAATATATTTATATATATTTAGGTTAGAACATCATAAACCAAATAATCGTGAAATCATATCCATCGTTATTTGGGGGAGAAACAGTTTCTTGTTTCACAGCAGCTCTCTCTTCTTTGAGCGGATCTCCTCCCGTCGATCCCTTCCATTCATCATGGTATCGGAGCTGAGTTCCTCGTCGGTGGCGGCGTCTAGCAATGACGGATCCAGTGGAGATGATCGGGTAGACCGAAGGAGCCATGATCGGCGGCAGGGTCGGGAACACAACCGGCGGAAAATCGACGATGAGTACCCCTACCCGGCGACATTAAACATTGGTAAGTTCGTTTCAATAAATCTTTCTGCCGATAATTTCTTGCAATGGCTGACACAGATGGTGAATCTGTTAGAGGGACAAGACCTCATTGAGTTTGTCGATGGCTCAATGACGGCACCCCTGAAGTTTATTGATGCGTCGGGGAGGGAAGTAGGGGTATTAAGTGAAAATTTAAATCAAACAGCAGGGTTATTAATTGAAAATTCAGAAAAATTAAACCCTAGGTTTAAATTATGGAGAAGGACTGATCGACTAGTTAAAGGTTGGATTACTAGTCGGTTGTCTTCGACAACCTTGAGCCTAATTACCGGAATAGAAACATTAAAAGGGGTATGAGATACTTTAAAAAATGCTTGTGCCCAAGATTCAGTTGAAAGAGAATTTTTACTAAGGTAGAAGATACAACAACTTAAAAAAGAACCTTTAATGTCAATTCAAGACTATATTAATAGTCTGGAAATTATATTTGATGAATTGAATTTGATAAAAAGAATACTTGGAGATGTAGAGAAAATATACTTCTTATTGAATGGATTAGGAGAGAAGTATGAGTCTTTTAAGTCCCACCTTATAATTCTGTGGTTCCGCAACTCATCAGTTATGATTTAAGGAATGGGTTAACGACTGAGAAAAGTACTGATTGTTCTATATGGATAGGAAAAATAGAGGAAAATTTTATAAAAATAAAGGAAAAGGAAAAAAAACACTGAATTTAATTCTAAAGGTAGAGGTTTTAAGCCACATGGTTCTAATGATGGCTGGAAACAATACAAAGGAAGGTCAGAAGGTAGAAATTTATGTCAAATCTGTAAAGGATCAGGTCATCAAGCAATGGTATGTCCTAGTAGATTTGATCACTTAGTTCAAGCTAACGATCTACATCATGAGATGAATGCTCTACATATGACAAAAGAATTTTCAGCTCAAGAATAGCTAGAAGACCCTAGAGCTGTAGCACATATGACATAATGAAGGTAATCTTGATTCTTTCAGACCCTATACTGGTAAAAAATGTGTAAAGGTAGGAAATGGAAAGAATTAGATATTTCATTTAAAGGAGATAAAACTATAATGTTAGTGAATTTGATTCTACTCATTTTATGATTAAGGAACCTCTGTGGAGAACTATATATAGTAGCCAGGGGGAGCAGAACTAAAGATGATCTCTATACTTTGAGATCTAGAAGCACTGAGCTATATGCAATAGAGGTTGCAAAAGGTGAAAGTGAAAACATTTGGCATCATAGATTAGGACATTTGAATAAAGAAATTCTGAAATTTTTAAATAAAAAAAAACACAATAAAGGTAATTGATTGGAATGATAAAAACAGTAAATATGAGGGATGTATGGTGGGAAAAATGTCAAAATTGCCATTTTTACATTCAAAGTCAAATTCAAATGCTAGTTTTGATAAAATCCATTGTGATATTTGGGGACTTTCCCCAATTCCATCAAAATTAAATTTCAGATTTTATGCATATTTAGTAGATGATTTTTCTAAATATACATGGTTTTGTAGAATCAAAATTGTCGATATAAAATTATATTTTAATCATGTCAATTTAAACCCTAAATACACTATTAATCAATAGGGGGTAAATAAGTCAATTGATATTAAACCTAACTCCAATTAATTAATTAATCATTTGAGTTAAGGGTTTAAGTCAAAGTTAAAAGTCAAATTGGGAGAATTGCATTTCCACCTTGAATATTATTATTTGAAATAATTACATGTTTACCTTGAATATTATTATTATTATCTTTTGACACTTTATTCAAGGTATAATATTCCAAGGGGACAAAATACTATTCATGGTTGAATTATTCAAAGATAAGATTCTCCAACAAACTCTATCCAAGAAAAGCACTATTCAAGATAAGATCAAAAACAAAGCTTGGATTTTTGTGAGAAATCAAGGAGCCATCCATTGAAGATCCAAGGGTGGACATTGAGTGTCCAAGGCTATAAATAGAAGGGTAAACCCCTCATTTTCACTCACCACACTATAAGCAAACTCAAGAGCTTTCATTCCACACTTGCCCACATGTTTTTGCCTCCAAGCTTCCAAGCTTTCAAGTGCTCAAGTGTCCTAGCTTTCCAAAGTTTCAAAAGCTCTCCAACTTCTTCTTCTAATCTTCTTGTTCATCTTTACAAGTAAGAAGTGTTGTTTGCTTTAATATTTCACTCCTATAATCACCTCTTGTGTGTGTCCACTTTGGTTGAGAGGGTTGTCTCAATAGTATCAAAGTGTGAGAGAAGGTTTTCGAGCTCAACCATAAAGCTCTAGTTTGGTTTTATAGAGTTTCCGGGAAAACTCTTACGTCGAATCTACCTTGAAAGATTTCTAGGTTTTTAAGAGTTCCTTGATACTCTAAGGTACTAACTTACCCGTAAAAGTTAGAGGTTCTTAAGAGTGCTCTCGATACTCTAAGGTGTGAGTCTACCCGTAAAAGACTGGTCCCTAAGCGAAGTAGCTTTAAAGCTTAGAGAGGTTTTTAAGAGTTCCTTGATACTCTAAGGTACTAACTTACCCGCAAATGTTAGAGGTTCTTAAGAGTGCCCTTGATACTCTAAGGTGTGAGTCTACCCGTAAAAGACTGGTTCCTAAGCGAAGTAGTCTTAAAGCTTAGAGAGGTTCTTAAGAGTTTCCTTGATACTCTATGGTTTTGCCATAACCTTTAGGCGAGTGAATTCCGACAGTTGGTCGGGACTGGATTAGCCTTTGTTTGGGTAAACCAGTATAAATCTCTTGTGTTGTTCTTTGTTAACTTTAATTTTTATCTTTCATCTAAAAACAACTAAACAACACTTAATTGAAAAGGATCCCTCTTTCAGTTATCTGGTCAAATACAGAGGTTGACTACTTTACGCAGATCCCTCATCCAGTTATCTGTTCAACTATCTGAGGTTATATTCATTGCTTTAAATCTTTATTCATATATTTGTTCAAGCATTTACTTATCATATATATATCCAGTTATCTGGTCGTATCTTGCTTATCAAATATATATCCAGTTATCTGGTCATTTACTCTATAATATAACTTGTGTTTATAATATAACTTAGTATTCATATACTATAGTTGTTTATAAAACACTATTTGAAAAGTTGACTACGTATTCATATACTGTAGTAAACTTCAAGAGTAAAAGAAAAGTCCAATATATATAATATTATAAGATATAATATTATATTCTTTAAAATCATATAATAGTATTATATTGCTAACAATATTATACTATTATTATTATACAACCATTTGTGTACTTAAGTGTGTGCAGGTAATTCCACTATTAATCTGCATAAATCGAAAAAAGGCTATTATCCTCCCTAATAGCCTCGGATCTCGATCCAACAAGTGGTATCAGAGCCAAGTACCGTTGAAGTTTGACTAACATCTTACAACAACAACTATGACACCAATTGGTGAATTCAACACTAGTCTTGCGTCAAACAAACCTCCTAGGTTCGATGGAGTAAAGTATGACTTCTGAAAGAACAAGATGAAGTTATACTTGAAGTCAATCAACAATGGAGTATGGAATATCATATTAGAGGATTATAAAATTTCAACAAGCAATGAAGAGACTTGGGGAGAAATGGACATCCTCAAGGAAAACAACAACTCAAGAGCATTGAATGCTCTATATGGAGTACTCAATGAATCTGAGTACAGCAGAATTCGATGCTTGGATACAGCTTAAAAGGTATGAAAAGCATTGGAGGATCGACATGAAGGAACCTCCCATGTTAAAGAAAACAAGCTGTTACATGCTACCTCTCAGTTCGAAAGATTCTCTATGAAGGAAGACGAGACTATCGCAGAGATGAACATTAGACTATCACAAATAGTTAATGATCTGGCTGGACTAGGAGATCCAGTAATTGAGAAGAAGCAAGTAAGCAAAATTCTGAGGAGCCTTCCAAACAAGTACTACTCCAAAAGGAATGCTATCCAAGAGGCTCGTGATCTCAACAAACTTACAATTGTGGAACTCTGTGGAAATCTGATGGCCTATGAAGAAGAAAGATTCATCTCTAGAGCTAAAGAAGAGAAAAAGGATATTGCTCTTAAAAGTCAATCTGACAATGAAACATCAGAAGATGATCTAGCAATGATCACCAATCATCTGAGAAGATATCTCAAAAAGAGGAAAGAGAAGAAAGACTCAAGGTCAAGTCATCCGAAGTTCGACAGAAGAATGAGCAAGGAGTCAAAATAACCAATCTGTTATCTATGCGACAAGTCTGGATACATCAAACCAGAATGTCCTCTGCTAAAGAAAGAAAGAGCAAATCAGGCACAATGGACAAACTCCGACTCGGATCAAGAAGATTGTCACATGGCTCATGAAAGCAACTCTGAAGTAAGTTTTGCAAATACTAGATTTAATTCTTTAGAAGAAGCATATCTAGAATTAATGAAAAAATATAAAAATGAGAAAAAATTAACTAAGTCATTAAAACTAGAATGCATGAATAAATCACATATAGATCAATCTATTGAATTAGAAGAATCACAAAAAGAATGCATGCAATTGAAAAAAAGAAATGTAAAACTCACAAGTAAATTAAACAAAGATGAAGAAAAAATTAAGATACTTAAGAGTCAAAACTTTGAATTGCTTAACATTTTAGAATCTGAAGAAAATCAACCTAAGAAAATAGATGATGATAAGATTGAATTGTTAGAATTAAAAATAGATAATTTTGAAGAAGATATTATGTTAAAAGAAACAATCATGCTCAAAACAGAAATAGAATCTAAGGATAAAATCTCATGGAATAAAACATGAATTTGCTTTTCCCCAAGCACCCCCTCAGAATGGAGTTGTTGAAAGAAAAAACAGAACTCTACAAGAGATGAGTAGATCCATATTACAAGAACATGATTCACCACAGTATCTCTGGGCAGAAGCTGTTAACACAGCCTGTTATATATTAAACAAGGTGATTGTTAGAAAAACCTTGAACAAAACACCATATGAGATCTGGAATGGAAGAAAACCAAAAGTCTCATACTTCAAGGTCTTTATATGCAAATGTTATGTTCTCCGAACAAGAGGCAACCAAGACAAATTTGCTCAGAAATATGATAAAGGTATCCTGGTAGGATACTCTAGAAGGAGCAAAGCCTACAAAATTCTTCTCAAAGAAAAACAAATAATGATCGAATCATTACACGTTGACTTTGATGAATCCACTCAGACAACCATTATAGAAGAAGATGAAATAGTTCCAGAACCAGAAATCATCATTCCAACTGAAGAAACTACCAATGTCGAAATCGAAGTCTTTGAGCCTCCATCCAACAGGTTGCTCAGAAACCCACATTCCACTGATCTAATCATTGGTGACCATCAAGCTGGTGTTAAAACCAGATCATCCATTCAAGGAAACAGTGTTCTTGACTGTTTTGTCTCTCAAATTGAGCCCAAGAAAGTTGATGAAGCCCTCGACGACAACTACTGGATTCAAGCTATGCAAGAAGAATTCAATCAATTTGAGAGAAATTATGTATGGGAACTAGTTCCAAAACCAAAAGATACATCAATCATTGGGACAAGATGGGTATTCAGAAACAAGCTGGATGAAGATGGAACTATAGTCAGAAACAAAGCTAGACTGGTTGTGCAAGGATACAATCAACAAGAAGGAAGCGATTATGATGAAACCTTTGCACCAGTAGCTAGATTAGAATCTATCAGAATGCTCCTATCCTTTGCATGCTACAAGGATTTCAAATTATATCAAATAGATGTAAAGAGTGCATTCCTGAATGAAATAGTCAATGAACAAGTATATGTTAGACAACCCCCCGGATTCGAAGATTACAAAAACCCTTATCATGTCCTTAAACTTAAGAAAGCCCTCTATGGTCTGAAACAAGCACCTCGAGCTTGGTATGAAAGACTAAGAAACTTTCTCATTTCTCAGGAATTTAGAATGGGGAGTATAGATAATACATTGTTCATTAAAAATGTCAAAAGTGACATTATTTTAATCCAAATCTATGTTGATGACATTATATTTGGATCAACGATGATACTTTATATAAGAAATTTTCCAAACAAATGGAAGACGAATTTGAAATGAGTATGATGGGAGAGTTGACTTTTTTCTTAGGTCTACAAGTCAAACAGAAGGAGAATGGAATATTCCTAAGTCAAGTCAAATATGCTAAGGAATTGATAAAGAAATTTGATTTGGCTGAATCTAAATCTATGCCAACTCCGATGAGTTCAACACTTAAATTGGATAAAAATGTTGAAGGTCAATCAGTAGACATTAAGAAATACAGAGGAATGATTGGATCACTGCTATACCTAACAGCCAGCAGACCAGACATCATGTTTGCAGTCTGCTTATGTGCCAGATTCCAATCAGACCCAAAAGAGTCACATCTCAAAGCGGTTAACAGAATAATCAGGTATATCAAAGGAACAATTACACTTGGATTATTCTACCCTAAGGACAACTCATTCACACTGACAACATACTGTGATGCTGACTTTGGTGGATGTAAGACTGACAGAAAAAGCACTAGTGGAACATGCTTTCTGTTGGGAAGCTCACTCGTAGCATGGTCATGTAAAAAGCAAAATAGTATTGCTTTATCCACAACTGAAGCATAATATATGGCAGCATCTAATGCATACACTCAAATTTTGTGGATGAAACAAACATTATCCGACTACGATATAGCTTTAGAAACAGTAGCTCTTAAATGTGACAACAAGAGTGCAATTTGTTTATCAAAAAACTCTGTGTTACATTCAAGATCTAAACACATTGATGTCAGACATCATTTCCTTAGAGATCATGTAGAAAAGAAAAATATCTGCCTAAAATATATTTCTACTGAAGATCAAATGGCTGACATTTTCACTAAACCCTTAGATCAAGAAGTTCATTCAAAAATCAGAAGATCTATGAGTATATGTGAGCTTAGTGAAATTTGATTAATTATTAGTCAATGCATCTCAAGCTTTAGTCTTAATATTTAAACTAAGATCACATTGACATGCATTGATATAAATCTAAGACCTATATGCATGACTATCGTAATATATAACTCATGCAATAAACTAAGTATATGCATGCTAATTTAATTGATCATATAATGTTATACATGTACTTGTGCACAAATAAAATGATCTTATGCATGACTTAAAACTTTGTAAAGAGCTTAATTTAAATGCATGTCTATCATACGAATGCATGACTATTATATATACCATGTTACTATAAATAGTTGCTTACATGGACATGCCTATGGGTTAAAATATGCATAAAATAAATATGTCATAGCATATGCTGATAACTATACTTGTAATCCTACACATGCTATTGCACACGTATGCAAAATGAAATAAAATTACTTGCATAATTGACATGAACAAAATCTTATGCATGATTTAAACTATAACACATGCACTACTCTATACCATATATGAAATACTATTGCATCTGTTCTTGGTTAAAATAAACTCTGAAAAACGCGATCTTCAAATTACTATACACAACTTTCGCAAAACCCGGAGAAAGATCTGAGAAATCTGCAAGACTTAACACAACGCAAGCCGAGCTACAACACCTGCAAGACTTCGGCAACCACATCCTCGAACATTGGAGCACTTGCAACAGAGACAAAATCTGCCAAAAGGTGTCTTGAGACCACCAAAAGGTATGCTCTAAATTGACGATTATTCAGCTTACAACTTTCGATAATAGATAAAGACATGATGAGACAAAACTCAGCATTATCTATTATCGAGTAAAATTAAGAATCTTGATCTTGCTAAGATACAAGTCACTAAAGTACAAGCCTTGCTAAGATCCTAGCTAGCTCTTAGATAATCAATTTCTCACTAAGTATTAAAGACTTAAGAGTAGATATGATTCTCAAATAGTTCATCATCAAGAATCATCAGAAATCCAACCATTAAATAAATATGATTAACTCCATATCTTCAAGATCTTTTAGAGATTCAAATATTTAAGGGTTGTATGGATAAACCAGAAACTTCAAGGGCCTAAACATAAATTATTTATGAAGTTTCTAAGTTTAAAATGATTCACTAAAACTTAAGGGTCAAAATGATATCTTTACAGTGAATATAAATTTATGTAAAACTACAGGGACTTAGAATTAATATTTACATGAAGTTTTAATCGAAAAATTACTTAGAAATATTTAATACTTCCAAGGTTTAAAATGAAATTTTTTAAGTATTAATCTAAGTATTCATTATAACTTCAAAGGGATTAAATGAAATTTTTTTAAGTGAAGTCTTCCTACTAAGGCTTTAAGGACTGAAATGAAAATTTTAAATTTTTTAAAAACTTAATGAATATTTACATGATTATATTTGTCACTAAGACATAGATTCAAAAATTTTAAATGCTCAATTTCTTCTTAAAGCAATTAGTGAATATTATGGATTTATACATATCATTCACTAATATCTTATGGATTATAACATTATAAAATCTTTAATCCATACATGTTAAGATCATCTTCATCCATAACACACACATGGATTATTATTCATTGCATGATCTTAACACAAGGCAATTTAAATTATCATATCATACTTGTCTTATAATGTATATCAAAATTGGCTTCAATCCAATATTTTATCAATGAGCATAAATTACATGTTATTTCTCCTATATGATTGACTAACACTCTTATAAGCAAGACGTCACATTTGGTCAACCACACAAATCGAATTTGTGATCAAAGCTCAATAAGGTATGAAATTTTATTTTCTCCACAAATTAGATATGTCCTATCATTAAGGGGGAGATACTTCACAAGTATCTATTTTTAACTTTGTCGATACCTTATTGTTTTAAGGGGGAGAAATCATGCATGCATGATCCTCGGCTTTTAAATTGAATATTATGGGTCAGTAATTCAGGGGGAGCGTGCTCATAAGGGTAAAATAGAATATTGACTAGACATGAGTTAAAACATATATGTCATCGACAAAGGGGAAGAATGTAGAATCAAAATTGTCGATATAAGATTATATTTTAATCATGTCAATTTAAACCCTAAATACACTATTAATCAATAGGGGGTAAATAAGTCAATTGATATTAAACCTAACTCCAGTTAATTAATTAATCATTTGAGTTAAGAGTTTAAGTCAAAGTTAAAAGTCAAATTGGGAGAATTGCATTTCCACTTTGAATATTATTATTTGGAATAATTACATGTTTACCTTGAATATTATTATTATTATCTTTTGACACTTTATTCAAGGTATAATATTCCAAGAGGACAAAATACTATTCATGGTTGAATTATTCAAAGATAAGATTCTCCAACAAACTATATCCAAGAAAAAGCACTATTCAAGATAAGATCAAAAACAAAGCTTGGATTTTTGTGAAAAATTAAGGAGTCATCCATTGAAGATCCAAGGGTGGACATTGAGTGGCCAAGGCTATAAATAGAAAGGTAAACCCCTCATTTTCACTCACTACACTATAAGCAAACTCAAGAGCTTTCACTCCATACTTGCCCACACGTTTTTGCCTTCAAGCTTCCAAGCTTTCAAGTGCTCAAGTGTCCTAGCTTTCCAAAGCTTCAAAAGCTCTCCAACTTCTTTTTCTAATCTTCTTGTTCATCTTTACAAGTAAGAAGTGTTGTTTGCTTTAATATTTCACTCCTATAATCACCTCTTGTGTGTATCCACTTTGGTTGAGAGGGTTGTCTCAATAGTACCAAAGTGTGAGAGAAGGTTTTCGAGCTCAACCATAAAGCTCTAGTTTGGTTTTATAGAGTTTCCGGGAAAACTCTTACGTCGAATCTACCTTGAAAGATTTCTAGGTTTTTAAGAGTTCCTTGATACTCTAAGGTACTAACTTACCCGTAAAAGTTAGAGGTTCTTAAGAGTGCTCTCGATACTCTAAGGTGTGAGTCTATCCGTAAAAGACTGGTCCCTAAGCGAAGTAGCTTTAAAGCTTAGAGAGGTTTTTAAGAGTTTCTTGATACTCTAAGGTACTAACTTACCCGCAAAAGTTAGAGGTTCTTAAGAGTGCCCTTGATACTCTAAGGTGTGAGTCTACCCGTAAAAGACTGGTTCCTAAGCGAAGTAGCCTTAAAGCTTAGAGAGGTTCTTAAGAGTTTCCTTGATACTCTAAAGTTTTATCATAACCTTTAGGCGAGTGAATTCCGACAGTTGGTCGGGACTGGATTAGCCCTTGTTTGGGTGAACCAGTATAAATCTCTTGTGTTGTTCTTTGTTAACTTTAATTTTTATCTTTCATCTAAAAACAACTAAACAACACTTAATTGAAAAAAGGATCCCTCTTCCAGTTATCTGATCAAATACAGAGGTTGACTACTTTACGCAGATCCCTCATCCAGTTATCTGGTCAACTATCTGAGGTTATATTCATTGCTTTAAATCTTTATTCATATATTTGTTCAAGCATTTACTTATCATATATATATCCAGTTATCTGGTCGTATCTTGCTTATCAAATATATATCCAGTTATCTGGTCATTTACTCTATAATATAACTTGTGTTTATAATATAACTTAGTATTCATATACTATAGTTGTTTATAAAACACCATCTGAAAAGTTGACTACGTATTCATATACTGTAGTAAACTTCAAGAGTAAAAGGCGAATCCAATATATATAATATTATAAGATATACTATTATATTCTTTAAAATCATATAATAGTATTGTATTGCTAACAATATTATACTATTATTATTATACAACCATTTGTGTACTTAAGTGTGTGCAGGTAATTCCGCTATTAATCTGCATAAATCGAAAAAAGACTATTATCCTCCCTAATAGCCTCGGATCTCGATCCAACAGGTTTATGCCATTAAGATTTAAATCTGATTTTACTGATTATTATATTAAATTTGAAAAATATGTTTTTAGACAATTTGAAAAAAAAATAAAAATATTTCAATGTAATAGTGGAGGTGAGTTTTGCAATAACAAATTGCAAAATCATTTCAAAAATGAGGGTATTATAATGCAAATGTCTTGTCCTTCAACTCTTCAACATAATGGGGTAGCTGAGAGAAGACATAGAACCTTAATGCATTAAGGAACATGGACTGTCACTAATGTTCCATAGTGGAGTGCCACAGAGTTTTTGGGTAGAATTGAAGCACTTGATACTGCTACCTATCTTATGAATAGAACTCATTCAGTTTTCTTGGGAAATATTTCACCATTTGAGAAACTGTTTGAAAAAGAGTTTAATTTCAACAATCTAAGAAGTTTTGGATGTATGTGTTATCCTTATATTTGGGATACAAAAGTAAACAAATTCAGTCCTAAGTCACTACCTTGTGTGATCATAGGATATAGTGAAAAACACAAAGGTTTTAGGTGTTTAAATAACAAAACAGGAAAAATAATTATTTCTAACATGTGGTATTTGATGAACTCAAATTTCCATTTAAAAATACAATAAAAACAAATGAAGTAAAAAATGATAGTCAAGAGAATGAGATTACTACATTCTCTGAGCAAAAAAATACGGAGTTAAATAATGAAACAAATAATGACCTATTTAACCCAGAAGCCGTAGTTGCAACTCAAACTTGTGGTAAAACTATATGGTTGGAGTTAAGGAACATATAAATGATCAAATTCAACTAGAGAATAGAAATATAAGTATTTTAGATACTAACTATCAAGATTGGAAGTTTATCTCCGGAATACAAAACTATCACCAAGAGAACTTGTGTTTATCAATGGATTAATATCACTATTTATAGTACAATGGTTTATACTAACTACTATACTTCTTTACCCTAACTAACATATTAGTTAGTCAACTAACCTAGAGTTAGTTAACGGTTGTAGATATTATTCACACGCCCCCTCAAACCGGAAGAGCTTCTTTGACGAGTTTGGAACATAGCTCTATGAATACTTTAGACTTAAGAGCCTTGGTTAAGATGTCCGTCCGTTGTTGCGACCCTGGGATATGCTTTATCACTAATGTCCCATTCTCTGTTTTCTCTCTTACAAAGTGGAGATCCATTGCGACGTGTCGAAGCTTGGTATGGCATATTGGATTGTTAGCCACGAAAGTTGCACCCTGATTATCACTGAATAGTTTCATTGGAACTGGAATTTTTATATCTAACTCGTTTAGTTGAGCTCGAATTGATTCCATTTCTTCTACTGTTGATGCAATTGCCCGGTACTCGGCCTCTGTGCTCGAGCGGGCTAGAGTTACCTGTTTCTTTGAAGACCAACGTACTAGGGTATCATCTAAGTAAATAAGTATACCCGTCTGACTTTTTCGATCAATCATATCTCCCCCCCCAATCTGCATCGCAAAAACCTGTTAAGTCAAACTTCGATACCTTGAAGAGTGTTATCCCAAACGTTAGTGTGCCGGATAGATATTGTAACACTTTCTTTACCGCGGTCCAATGCAACTGTGTTGGTGAAGATATGAATTGGGCTAGTTTATTGACTGCATATTGAATATCTGGTTTCGTAAGAGTACTCAGATATTGAAGGACCCTATTATCCTCCTATATTCTTTTACATCTGCAATAGGTTCCTCATCTGAACTCAAATCCTGTTGTGCTATCATAGGAGTCACCGATGGCTTTCCGTTGGTTATATCACAGCTTTTTAACAAGTTAATGAGATATTGTTGTTGCGTTAAAAATAATGCTTTCCTCTATCGTTGTGCTTGTATGCCTAAGAAAAACCTTAATTCACCTAATTCTCTCAAGGCGAATTCTTTCTTTAGATCTTGAATTGTATCCTCTATTTCTTGTTTTGATGACCCTATTACCACTATATCATCGACATAGGCAAATAGTATTGTGATGTTCTTACCCCTTTTTCTTATAAACAATGACGGATCACAATAGCTTTCTTTGAAACCTAAGATTACCAAGTGTTCTTTCAACCTTCTATACCACATCTGGGGTGCCTGTTTCAACCCATACAACGTCTTCTTTAAAAGACACACGTGATTAGTTTGATCTGGATCCTCGAATCCAAATGGTTGAGTGACAACGATTCTTTCATCCAGACTCCCATGAAGAAACGCATTCGATATATCAATTTGCATAAGTGGCCAATCCCCTCGATCTATCGCATGCCATTAGCTACCCATCTAGCTTTGGATCTCTCAACGGACCCATCCTCACGCTGTTTGACCTTAAACACCCATTTGGTGTTTATAACATTATCTTCCGAGGATCTTGGAATTAAGGTCCATGTTTGATTTAATTTTAATGCCAAAAATTCTGCTTCCATGGCCGATTTCCATTCTGGATTAAGAAGCGCTATCTGTGGAGAACGAGGGATTGATATTTGATCTGGAGCCACCGTGAGCACATATCTTAGATTTGGTTTAACAATTCCCATCGCACCTCGAGTAATCATACTTGTTCCAGTCCCTTTGCTATTTTAACAAAGCACGCTGGGTTTTTAATCCATCTTTTGCTATTCTACACTAAAGTGCAAGCGACAAGATGTTAGCATGCAAGCATTTTCTCATCTTGAGAAGGAGTTTTTCTGTATAAAGCAAGTCATGATCGTTCTGAGAAGGAATTATAAAAAGAGACAGGAACTCAACTTATAAACCAAATCTACATGTTGAAAATATAGAATTAGTTTATGGGGGAATGTAGATAATATAATATAATATATTGTAAGGATTTAAGTGTAATAACAAAATATTACTGGACTAAACCTAAATATATATAATATATATATTTAGGTTATAATATTATAAACCAAATAATCGTGAAATCATATCCATCGTTATTTGGGGGAGAAACAGTTTCTTGTTTCACAACAGCGTTCTCTCTTCTTTGAGCGGATCCCTTCCATTCATCACTCATTGCCACGTGGTATTATTTTTTTGGGTATATATTTATAACGATTTTATTCAAAAAAGAAAACTAATTAATGCAACATTTTATTTTCATAATCAATGATGATCATCCACTCCAGGAATCATCCTAACATAAGCCATTGCGAAGACGTGAACGAGTCCCTTCTCGTGAATGACACTGATGAAGGACTCCACGGCATTGGCAAGGATGAAGAAGATGAGAGGAAGCGTAACTCATCTTCCTTCATCAAATAATGCGTGAGATTGTAAATTGATATCGTATTAAGGGAAATATTCAGATGCGAGCCTTGAATGCTGACACCATTAAATCGTGGTTAGTAGTATTTAATCAAATGGTTAAAATAATATAATGCAAAGACAATAACACATATACGACGAAAAATAATATTCTGCACAAGATGTTAACACATATACGACGTAAAATCAATTTAATAAACAAGATCAACTTTACACATATAACATTGACACGTATAAGAGGATCATATGAACCAATGGTGGATGTTTGTCTCAAGGATTTTTACAAAAAGAAAGGACGAGAAATCGAAATTAGATACGGATCGTTGAATAAATGGATACACGCAATTTATCAATCGGATCTCTTACCCGACTAAGCACGTAATGTTATTATACGTGATGAAATAATTAGAGTGGTGATCGCCGTGATCTCTTATGGAGATTGAAGACGCACAGGACGGCAACGGCGAAGTAGAAAAACGCTGCGAAAAATGATAAGACGTTCGAAGCCGTGATTAAGTTGCAGAATCTACCGAACACTCCACATATCTTATTCCAACCTACATGGGGATTTCCGTTTTTCCCAACGAGTCCGATCGCTACGGCTGCTCCGGTTGCGGAGTAGAGTAAACCCACCATGACCAGATCGGAAACTGCGATGGGTAACACCATGTGGATCAGTTTTCCACGAGCTTTATTGGCGATTACTAGGAGAAGAGAGAGTCCCGAATACCCACATACTATCGCATTCACCACTATGAAGTATCTGCATCGATCAAACGAGACAAACAAAGCTTAAAACAGTTAAAAACCCTAAACCCAGATGAAGCGACCAAGCTTGCTTAATTACTCACACAAACGCCGAGGTATAAATGGATTTGGCTCGAATCACCAACGGAATGGTGTCCAATGATGTTGAGATCTGGATCTGCACCGTCGTGTTTTCTTTAGCCACAGACATTATGATGGTAGCGATGAAAGTAAAGATGAAAGCCAGAAGTCTTAGGAGAATCTCCCATAGCTTGTTTTCATAAAATGCCAAGTCCTTGACGTGGGTTATCCCATTCTCCGACATGTCTACTGTTACACCTCCATTAACCGGTTGTACACCGCCGTCGTCGCCCTTCTCCATCATCGGTTGAGCGATCGATATAATTTGGATTGAAGGAGTTGGGTCTCCGGAATATATATATATATATATATATAAATGCAGAAAGAGTAGTCTAATTATTTCAGATTAATGTGGGTGGGTGTTTGTTGTCATCACCATTCACCTCTCTACTCTGTAAACACACACCATGCACTCTTTCACTGACAAAATTTTAAAATACAAATTTGTTTGGTGGCAGATAGCTAAAACACCCATGCATGTATTCCTCATTTCAATCCCTGTTTTCAGGTGATCTAACAACGTACACTAATGGCAATGTCAGAAAACTTTACATTTACTTCATTCAATACTATGAGCTGCTGGGTGTTCTCTTCTTTATTATACTTGTCGGGATTTTAAACTTACAGATAGAATTTCTGAGCTGTACACCTGTTTTTTCCATCAACAAAAACTAGGATTTCGTTCACTTTATACCGAACCTCCGGAAGGCTCTCACGGAAGCAGAACCGAAGGTCTTTCGATCTCGAGACTCAAATTAACTCTCCAAATCATCGATTTTGGGAGAAAGTCGTTGGATTCTGCCACCTTGATGATCGATTTCTCCTTCAATTCGTCGATTCCACCCTAAATCGTCGATTCTGAAAAGTTACTTGCATCCAGTCTGTCCATCATAATATAATTAATGGTTCAGTCACGATCTTCACCGCAGATGTCGCCTCCTGAGGCCCTAATAAAAGGGGACCCTCGGAGCACATCTAAAGCACCAATTCCACACCTTCTATAGTGACATATATATACGGAGCAATCGTCGATTTGACGCCCAAATTGTCGATTCTCCATTGAAGACTTAACATAGAGTCTGGTAAATTAAAAGATGTCGCCTCGTTATCTGCAATGAAATCGCGTCGAGAAGCAACCGACGTGTTACCTTAGTAACTGTTAGCTTTAGATAGTTAATACGAAACGTGTTTAACAAAGTGTAATTTCATTGATTGTAAACGTTAATTACAGAATTGTTTTATAATCAAAACTTTACTATATATTGTGGCCTTTGTAGCCCTAACCCTAACCAATTCCTTTAGAGTCTTCATCAGAAACATTGGGTTATTTATATTATTTTATTTTAACTTTTAATATTTAATTAATGACATATTTTAAAATAAGGACAAAAATGTATTGGGTTATTTATAAATTATAACTTCTATATAAAAAAATTATAAATATATATTTTCTTATCAAGTCTTATCGAGCACCCTAACTCGAACTCGACTCGATAAGCTTATCGAGCACCATTACCAAGCTCGAACTATCATCCCTATATGCAATTAATTACAACAAAAATTCTATACTACTTATCATTATTATTATAAATCCGAACAAATGAATTACAATAGGTCGGGTCGAGCATTCAAATTACAATAATAATCGATCGATAGGATTGATTTTCAAGGATTACACAAGTACAGTAAGAGGATTGAGAGAATTAATAGACAATCGCCAATGTAGTCGTAGAACTGGAACGAAGTAGTGACTGGAATCAATCCACCGGTCGGTAATTAGAGTTCTGGAATCAACCAGAATTAGTAACAGAAGAGAGAATTAAGAGAAGGAGGTCGAGAAGATAAGTCTAGGAGGTCGAGAAGGGGAAGATTTAGAGGTCTAGGAGGAAAGGAACGGGTGAGAAGGAAAAGAAGAGAAAAGAAGGAAAAGAAAGAAAGAAAAGAAGGAAAGGAAAGAAATCAATCGATTTCAAGGGAGATTTCAATCTTGGTGTGGAGGTTGTGAGGTGATCAATAAGGTATATGGGTTTAAGATCTGTTTTTATGATTTTCTGTAAATCTTTGGGGTTAAAATACTATGATTCTATAATTTTATTGGTAGATAGAAATAGAAACATCAAACATGATTAGGTTTATGACTTAGATATCCTAAGTTATGTGTTACATGAAACAGTTCAAGAAGTGATACATAGATATCCATTGAAGATGAGGCTGATAGGTTGATTAGAGTATGGTAATTCCTGCAAATCTGATAATATTCAGATATTGGAGTTGGATTCTTTTTGCTTGTTTTTGTGTTGCATTGTATGTCGAAATAAACTTGTTGGATTTAATCTAATTTTAGCATTTTTTCAGAGATTTGAAGGTGGGTGTTAGTCATGATTTTAAAGGTTTTAGATATTTTTGTGACTGATTTCATAATTAATTCTTCGGAGATTCTGTAGTGTTATTATCTTATTTTCGTGATTGAAAATGATTGCGTTTGTTCTCGAGTATTGGCATTTATTTTGATTTGATTTTTATTTTGATTCGCTTTTTTTAAAGTATTCCAGAGTTGTAAAACCCTGCTTTCCAAACGGAATTTTAATATAACGAAATGACTTGTATCACGTATCCTCCCATTGGTGCACGCACCTGGCACCTTCAATGACACTCGTAGTTTGGTTGGTTGTCGTTCCAATTGCTTGGCTAGGTCCTCGGCTATAAACGAATGGGTTGAGCCGATGTCAAACAACATTCGGCCTACATGATGATCGATCACTACTTGACCTATTCCATATTGACACACCGTCAACAAGTCGTCATTTATCACTAGTCATCAGTCAAGAGTTCATCACCATTATTTTATTTATTTATATATAATTTTTTTTAACATAACATAAATAAAGTAAAGTAAAATAAAATAAATAAATAAACAAATCAAATATTCATCCATACCGGTTACGACATCGTATTGTTTCTCTACCTCTTCTCTGGCTAGTGCGAAATCCTTGGCGGTTGCATGCTTCCTTTGTTCCTCTGCTTTCTTATGTGGACAGTCGCACACCCGGTGTCCCATCTTCCCACATGAGAAACATCCTTAGGTCATTCTGCGACATGCATGCCTCCCCCGGATGATAGTTGAAACAGGTCTAACATTTCCAACTGCTTCGCTCCCCACTCGAACTGGGTGGTGCCTCAATTCTAGATCTCTTATTACCTCCTATCTCAGTTACCTTCCTCTTGTTTTGGCTTCTGGCATAAGCTTCATCTAGTCGGTGTGCATCATCAATGGCAACATCTAGAGTGGTGGGCTTGCCTGCGAGTACTCTCAGTCCCAAGTGAAACTCCAACCCTTGGATGAATTTCCGTACTCGATCCTCCTCCTCCGTATAGAGTTGGGGAAAATACTTCTCTAACTGGATGAACTTGCTCGCGTATTCATCTATAGTCCGTGCATGCTCCCTGCACCAAGTCCCTAAACTCTTCATTTTTTTCCGTTTGTGTAACGGAAAATACTTCTTCCTGCTGAACTCCTCTCGGAATTCTTCCCATGTCACCTCAGTACTCCCTCGAAAACGAATATCCCGCATACTAATCCACCAGTTGTGGGCATCCTCTCGCAGTAGGTAAGTGCCGAAATCCACTTTGCGTTCTTTGGGGCACACGATCAGTTTAAAACTAGTTTGGATTGCCTTCAACCAGTTTTCAGCATTCTTCAATTGATCACCTCCCAGGAATATTTGTGGCGCTACTTTCATGTAGTCCATCATCGTGATTGGCTTAACCGCCATTGGTGCTTGCACTGGGTTAGTTCTTCGAGCTCGTACCATCTGTATCAATTCATAAAATACATATAGCACCCATATACCAGAACTGTTATTTTTAAAAACCCACTATGTTCCCATCCCATTCCCGCTCCTCTATGATCAGGATATGGTTCAACGCATATCCTGATTTTTTTCTTCTAGGCTTTGATACCACTTGTAAAACCCTGCTTTCCAAATGGAGTTTTAATATAATGAAATGACTTGTAATATCCTGCTTTCCAAACGGAAATTTTAATATAATGGAATATCCCACAAGCATTCGGTATTCAGGGAACCTAAAATAGTACTTATTACAATCAAAGTAGAGGACAATGACTACAACATTTTACGCTCTACGCACACGAGCCTCGTCACCTCGACGGGTCCTTTGTAACCCTAACCCTAACCCTAACCCTAACTTTTTACATTTACATTAACCCTATTATAATTATTAGCCGTGGCTAATAATTAGAAATATCAATGGCTAATTTATTTGTCACTAAATTAGCCACGGCTCCTCCAAATCCGTGACCAAATTTGAGTGAAAAATTGGAGAGAATTTTTGCCGGAAATTTTAGCCACGGATTTTTACATCCATGGTTAAATATTTAAATTAGCCACCGGCTTAGCCACGGCTTTTTTAGCCGTGGCTAATATTCAACAATTAGCCACGGCTTTTACTGGCCGTGGCTAATCCCGTAGGCGTAGCCCTGTTTTCTTGTAGTGTGTCTCCTACCACTCCAGTTTGGCAAGGTTGCCTCTATTCCATGTAACATTGCATGCATCCGTGAGTGATTATCACTTAGTATGTAAAGCATAGACACCAACATTTCTCAAATATTATATATTTACATAACAAGTAAGCAAGTAACCATTCAATCTAATTACATCAATCATTCATCATTCATAAAACCCATATGAGTCATCATTCGTCATTCATCATTCACTGTCGGTTAGGCGTCAGAATACCTCGGTCATATCTCACTCATGCATTCATTCCTTCATTCATTAACTCATTCATACATGCATTTCTACCTTTATTCCCTTGTCCATTCATGTAATCCGTCTCCTAATTCTATTATCATGTTTAAACAGTAACAAATCCAGTTAATTAAATTAATTTTAGAAAGCATGGTCCTCTGGTCCTCATACATGAAATCAATTACTAATTGGTTCAACTCAAACATAATTCATTTAAAGCTACCCCGCTCAAATTCTATCCTCACCCCCACATGGTATCAAAATATCAAACGAAACCCTGATCTAATACCCTATTCCTTCATTCCAAGTTAGCACAAAAAAACCCAATTGAAACATGACACTTAATAGACATTCTATAATTTAACATGCTATGCCCTCGATAGTATTTTATCAACTAAAATCAGCAAAGAAAACAATGGAAACATGCCACATGGTAAATATTTTATATGCTAACATAATATGCACCCTATAGCATTTTTATCATATGAAAACAACAACAAAATAATGGAAACAGACCACATGGTAAATATTTTATATGCTACCAAAATATGCACCCCGATAGCATTTTTATCATCTGAAAACAACAACAAAATAATGGAAACAGACTGTTGAACATCACTTAGTGTTTATACAAACTTAGATTAATTAGTCCAATAGTGTTAATTCGGCCCAATACTTATTGGCCTCATAGTATAAATAGTTTATCCTTCTTTGTAATTAAACATCAGTTTTATTTCATTTTTTAATACGAAAAACCCTTGGTTAACCCTAGCATCTGTTCGTGTTCTTCCTCTGGCCGCCGACCTGCTTCTTGGCTGCCATCAGGCATCTCTCTCACAATGCCTCCATCGTAATCCTAGCGTTCTCATGATATCAGAGCAAAGAGAGGCGTTGTCATTTTTTCTGACATTGTTTGCTTGCCCCTTTGTTTGTGCAGGTCTTCGTCTGCAACGAAACTTAAGATTCGGCGCTCATCCTGCGGATTCGTTGCCACCGATATTGGTTATTTCTAAAACCCTACATTTTCTATTATCAATATTTGCTGATTCATTGCACATTTTGAATGTGTTGCCATCGATTTGGGTTATTTTTAAAATACTACGTTTCCTGTTATTTTTACTTGTTGTCTTCGGCTGCAATATTCAAACGATTAATCTATTTTTAATCAGATTTTTTCTACATTCATTACTATGTGTGTTGTCCACTATTGTTGAGTCGTTTTTTTTTACTATTTTTGAGTCATGCTGTCCAACTGTTATGCTGTCCACTATGTATGCTATTATTTTTTCTACATTGTATGCTATCTTTTACCATTTATTCTGCTAGGGCCTCAACATCAAAGGCCCCTCTTATTACTCATGCTGCTCCACCATCCCATGCTGGGAAGGGTATTGCAATACCATCACAGTCTGCTGGCTCTAAGAAGAGGCCAACCTCTCCCTCAGAGCCATTGTTTTACAAGAGTGGACGACCTGTGAATACCAAATACTACTACAATCATTGTTCTGTGTTTGGACATACAAAGGACAGGTGTTATGTCTTACATAGGTATCCAGAGAACCATAAGCTTCACAAGGGTTCCCAATCCACAACCACTGTCTCTGCTCCTGCCACTGAGGTCACTCCTCATGTAAAAGCGTCTGCAAATTGTGTGAGGTCCAACCAGGCTTGGGCAACTTGGGGTAAAAATAAAAAGAAAGAGGAGGAATCTAACTCTGCTGTACCATATGGATTCCCATTGTACAACCTCGAGTCACTACACAAGGCTGACCATGAAGGTACTGCTTATTCATTATTTCAAAAATTTCATGATAACCCATTCAGGTGCCTCTGAGCATATATGTGGGAATGCTTCCTTATTTAAAAATTTACACAAATGTGAAACTATTTCTATAAACTTACCTGATGGTACTACCTAAAAGGTGGGCACCAAAGGTGATATTCAGTTCACCTCCCATATATTATTAAAAGGGGTATATCATATACCCACATTTAAAGTGAACTTGCTCTCAGTAAGCAAGCTAACTATTACTGATCAAAATTTTGTGCAATTCACTAAAACTCATGCTTTGATTGTTGACAAGGTTCTAATGAAGACTTTTGGTCTGGCTGAACTGAAGGAAGGGTTGTATTGCTTGCCTCACAGTATCATAAACCCTCATTTTATTGGTGTTGTATCTACCTCAATCTGGCACAACAGATTAGGACATACTTCTCTCAGTAGACTTAAACATATTTTGAATGATTCTGAACTAAATTTGTCTTGTTGTGATAATATTTCTTGTTTTAAAAATTGTGATGTATGTCATTTTTCTAAACTGACTAGATCACCTTTTCCACATGCTGCATCTAGGACAGAAAAATGTTTTGAATTAATACATATGGATGTATGAGGAAGTTTCCCCACTCCCACCATTGATGGGAAGAGATTCTTCCTAACTCTGGTAGATGATTATTCCAGGGCAACCTGGGTATACATGCTTAGTCACAAATCTGAATGTTTCAGTATTTTTCAATCATTTTATGACATGATAATGAATCAATTCAAATAGTCCATTAGGAACATAAGATCTGACAATGGTGGTGAATTTCTCTAGAGAGATGGACAACTTTCTATCTCTCAAGGGTATCATTCACTACTCTAGTTGTCCTCACACACCCCAACAAAATGGGGTAGTTGAGAGGAAACACCAGCATATTCTCAATGTGACAAGGGCGTTGCAAATGCAATGCTCTTTACCCACACATTTGTGGGGTTATTCCATTCTCCATTCAATGTATATCATAAACAGACTACCTTCAAGAGTGACAAAAGAGTGTCTCCTTATGAGCTACTCCACAACAGGAAGTCACATTATGGCAGATTGAGAAACTTTGGCTGTTTATGTTATGCAACTACCCTAGTAAGGGAAAACAAGTTTTCCCCAAGGGCCAAGAAGTGTATTTATATTGGAAATGCCAATACTCAAAAGGGTTACATTCTGTATGACATCTCTAAAGGTGATGTGACCGTCAGTAGAGATGTCACATTCTATGAAGAGATTTTTCCACTAAACAAAGATAAGTGGAATGGCAGACCATCTAACTCTGATATCATCACTGACAACCTTGATGATCTCCACAATGATGAAGATGTGTATCATCCTTCAACTGAGCCATTGCATGACTTAGTTTCTGACATATCTGAAATTTCAGATACTGAAATTCCAAACACTGAAATCCCATCTGGAAGCATCTCTGAGGTAGAGGATGTCATTATCCCCAATCCACTTATCCTATCAGAGGGAACAAGGAGGATGACATACAAGCCCAAGAGACTGAATGATTATTATTGCTCTTTTGCGACAAATTCTGGCCAATCTAGAGCCACCTCCTACCCTATGCAAGATTATCTGACTTATAAAAGGTTGAGCACCTCACATGTTGATTTCCTTGATAAAGTATCCACATTTGTTGAGCCTACATCTTTTCCTGAGGCTTCCACAGATGAACACTGGGTTCAGGCCATAAATGAAGAGCTTGCAGCTCTTGAACTCAATCAAACCTGGGACATAGTTGAGAGACCTCAAGATAGAAAAATTATTGGCTCTAGGTGGGTTTATAAGATAAAACACAAATCCAATGGTAATATTGAAAGATTAAAAGTAAGATTAGTTGCCAAAGGGCACACCCAAGTGGAAGGTTTTAACTACAAGGAGACCTTCTCTCCTGTAGCTATAAAATTATCTCTGTTAGGACACTATTAGCAATTGCATCCATCAAAAATTGGTTCCTCTACCAAATAGACATGAGCAATGCTTTTTTGCATGGGGACTTATCTGAAGATATCTACATGTTCCCCCTCCTAGTATGCTACCACTACAAAAAAAAGTAGGCAGTTCGGACGAAGCAAAGTTAACGGAATTTCCGTTACAAATACTAATAAGTAAAGTTAACGGAATTTGTAACGGAATTTCCGTTAACTTTGTTGTTTCCGTTACAAATACTAAATATCAAGATGGACTTATATATGGTAACGGATTTTTAGAGTATTTGTAACGGATATTCCGTTACAAATAGATATAATTATAATCAAGGTTTAAAAACCGGTTAACCGGTAACCGGTTCTGGCTTACCGGTTATCCGGTTAGACCGGTTAACCAGTAGGGGTATTTTGGTAATTTTTTTTTTAAAAACAGAAATTATTTATATACTTATATATCTATCTATTCCATGTTTATATCCATGTTTATATCCCTGTTTATATCCCTGTTTATATAAATAAAAATATCATAAACAATATAGTCATTCAAAATAGTCATTCAAAATAGTAATGCAAATAAGTAATTAATTCCATAATGTAATTCAAAATATCCTAAGCCTAAGATATCTAGATATCTAGATATCATCATTTTCTACGTTTTGAGCCCTCCTTGTGTAGGCTCCAAGTCTTTCATGTATTCCTATAGCCTCCTCTACTGTAGCCCAAGTGAGTCCATCATCTGTGTACACAAACTCATTTGATGGTCCTTCAATTCCAGTCATCCATTCACTAGAGAAGTTCAATTCTTCAAGGCATATGGGATCATATTTGATTGCACCTTCCTCTTCAAGTAGTTTAGCCCTTTCACTTCTTTCATGGAGTTTTGCGTTGTAATTTACGAACACTAGATCATTG
>LFYR01000839.1:321043-343363 GCA_001185155.1 Zostera marina
AGACTCAACTGAGGTGGATGCAACATTTTCAGCAGTAGTTGATGGATTAAAATTCACTTCCTCGCTGTCCAGCAACTCTAATTCATCTTCTAATTCATCCAAATCGATACGCACATCATTTCCAGCTTCATTTTCACTAGAATGACTGGATTCTTCACTTAAACAAAGTACATAATCGCTGGATTCTTGGGAAGACATGATCGATGGAGTAGGATAATATTTCAGACCGTAGGAAGTGAAGCAAATGGCAAACAAATGTGGAGGAAAAGAAGAAGAAAAAATTCTGATGGTGGAGAATCAAAGAAATGTGAAGGAGAAGAAGAAGGAAAAAAATTCTAATGGTGGAGAGTGGAGGAGAAAAAGAATTATAAGGAAGAAGGAGGCAACGGCTAGGGTTGCAAAGAATAAGATTTAAACTTATTCTTTGAGACTTTATTAAATGAACTTATAGGTGAATTATTAATGGGCTTTATTAAATAAAGCCCATAAGTGAATTATTCATATCCGAGACGGGTAACCGGGTCGGGTACGGGTCAGACCCCGCCCCATCGACCCATTTACCCGTCCCAACTAACCGGTCACCGGTTAGTGGGATTTTACCGGTTAACCGCCGGTTTTTAAACCTTGATTATAATTATTAAATAGTGTTTCATTTTCCCCCCTAAAAAATAGTTTCCCCCAATTTTTTTTTATTCCCTCCTATTCTATTTCCCCAAATAATACTATTTCATTTTCAATCATATCCTCAAAATCAATTTCCCTCATTTTTCATTTCCCCCAATATCTCAACCCACGGACGATTCTCCACACTAACAACTCAGACTCCATACTACGCCGGTTTTCTTCACCCCTTCTCCGCAGTCAGGCCAGGTATCAGGCAGCAAGCGCTCTAACAGGATTGGGGGTTTAATTGTGTCGGATCTTGTTGGTCGGAGATAAGAATGGGCAAAGCATTTTTACCATCGACTTTACTTTCCTTCTTCTTCCTTTGGTTTCTGCTGCTAGTCTTCTTGACAGAAATAGAATGCACAGTGACATATGATGCGAAATCTATTGTCATCAATGGCCAAAGAAGGATCCTCATTTCGGGATCCATACATTATCCCAGAAGTACTCCTGAGATATGTAGATGATAAAAAGACAGACAACGTTCCCATTCTTTTTCTCTTTGGTTTGGGTTGCTCTTATTTTTCCATCTTTATGGATCACAGTGGATGTTGTTGTTTCCTGTGTTCGATCAGATGTGGGAGGGTTTGATTCAGAAAGCTAAAGATGGAGATGTAGATGTCATACAGACCTATGTATTCTGGAACGGACATGAGCCTTCTCCTGGCAATGTACCAATCAAGCTCAACCAAATGTCGATTTCACATTGTTACTGTTATTATTATTGTTGTTAACTCGCAGTTTTTGATTTCAGTATAATTTCCAAGGGAGATATGATCTTGTGAGGTTTTTAAAGACTGTCCACAAAGCTGGGCTCTATGCTCATCTCCGCATTGGTTCTTATATTTGCGCAGAGTGGAATTATGGGTATCTATTTTTATGCTTTTTATTTTTTATTTTCTTTGGATCTGTGTGTTTGATTTTCAACAATTTCAATAGGGGGGTTTCTATGAGCCATAGGGTGGTTCCATAATCTTATCACAGGCATGCATGAATCATGATTGCTTCTTCTGTTCTTCAAATATTTCTTTTTTTCGTTGAGGATTTTTTCTTCTGTAAATTTTAAAAAACTTTGGTTTCTTATTGCATTCATTGTCTAACAAGTGCAGATTGAAAATGAGTATGGACCAGAAAGTAAGGCATTTGGATTTGCTGGTCATAGTTACATGGATTGGGACGGGAAAATGGTTGTTGGAATGCAAACAGGTGTTCCATGGGTCATGTGCAAGGAAGAGGATGCCCCAGATCCGGTGGTGAACTATATTTTTTATGAAGACCATTTCTCTTGTAATTTTCTTCTAAATGTTGTCTTAGGAATATTATTGTTTTAGATAAATACATGCAACGGTGTATATTGCGACGCCTTTACTCCAAATCAACCTTACAAACCAAAAATGTGGACCGAGGCATGGAGTGATTGGTATGTTTTCAGTTATATGTCATGCACTAATGCAGTCAAGCAAAACGGTTTTTGTTTACTTTACAAATTAGGCTTATTTGTTTTTTATTTATAAGAAAACAATGCAGTTGTGCGATCATTTGGAGAAAAGAGAGTGGAGGAGAAGCTGAAAAATTATGAGCTTGTCGAGTTACTGGACATTGCAGATTTGATCAAAGGTAGACTTTGTGTATTATGCTTGTTTCTTCATGCTAGATAGGTCATGTTATCATTTATTTCCTACAGTGCCTATTATTTTCTTGTTTGTTTTTTTTATTGAATTTATGTTTCCCCTCTCATTTAGGTGCTAATGTAGCTGGAGGAAGAGGTTACTATTTGAAGGGTGCTGGAGCTCGTCTCAACATGCCTCTCATACAGTTTGCTTTTGATTAATTTCTTAGAGAGTCGAAATTACTAGGCCATCTTAACTCCATTTTTTTTGACGAAAGATATTATGGCAAAGTTTGCTTAACTCTCTCTGTTTGATGAAGAACTATACAAAGTACTTAATCATTCTTTTCTGATTAATTGAAAATAACAATGCAGTGAATATAGTTCAATACACATTAACTAGATAATGGAATTAGTTAGATTAGGAATCCATTTTGTTTTTTTATTGAAAACACTAACAAAGTTTTTTAGGTGTATGGTTACTTAATGTCTGAAACTAAATCAGGTTTTCAGTTAACTGTGTTTTTTCTATTTCAATCAGTTTGGTTTCATGGTTTTAGATGTAAATAAATAATTTCACTTCTAGACTCTAACTTTACTGTCTATGTTTCACCAGGTCACAGGAGAAGGAGATGATTAATATTTGATTGCTACTGCTGAACAGCCATTGTGTGCTTACCATCTTGGTGATCGACTTTATCCATCTAATGTACCCAAGAGGTGTGTATGTACAATATATTAGCTATTTCAGAATTCAAAATAAAAAACACCATGTTTGTGAAATATTTATTGTCACAAACTCACAATGCGTATGCTGGAACGTCGACATGTTTCCGAAAGGAAGCTGGTTCTCATGGACGGGACACACTAGGTATTTTCCGAGTTCATCAGTTATGTATAAAATGTATGTCAATGTATGTTAATTATGTTTATGTATAAATGTCTATTTTTTAGATTGATATAGTGTGTGGAAGATCCTGTTTCAGGTATTTTAAATATACTAACTAATTCTTTACTTATTCAAATTTTTTGTGAACAGAATCAGGTATTTTGAACAAAATCAGGTATTTTTTACTTGTGGGGGATATTGTTTAGTACTTTAGTTAATAGGAATATCCAAGTTAAGAGTTTACTTAAAAGGTTCTGTTTATCTTTACAAGTTATAACTATCTACATTTTAAAAATTTGACATGTTTATTTTAGTAATAGAGATGCATATTCTACTTTTAATTTGATTAGAAACATTGGATTTTCAAATTTAAAATATGTTTTTACTAATAAATCTTCTTAATTTAGAATTATTTTTTATTTTAGTCTATACTAAATTGTCAACTGTTCCGGAATAAGGATTCAATGATGGTGCTAGAAGGGAAAGATAGCAATACTCCTCAAGTTCCGACTCCAACTCCTCTTGTTCAGCTCCTTATGAATTCTCTTTCAATTTTAGATATTATATCATGAATTAATGTTGTGTTAGGAATAAGATGTTATATTTGTTGAATGTTAGATGATTTTAATTATTAATGTTGAATGAATTTAGTGAATAATATGAATGTAAATTATGAATGTTATATGATTTTTACAGGAAAAAATATTTACAAATATATGCATTCTAAAATTTACAGGAATTATGATTAATACTAAAATTTACAAGAATTTATATGTATTATGTAATTCATGCATTCTGGAATTTTTAGGTATTTGTAACGGAATTTCCGTTACAAATACCTAAAAAATTTGTAACGGATTTTTCGTTCCGTTAACTTTAAGTTGAGAGTATTTGTAACGGATTTAAGTATTTGTAACGGAAATTTTGTAACGGACCAAAGTTAACGGAAATTCCGTTAAAAATAGTATTTGTAACGGAAATTCCGTTAACTTTGCTCGTCCTAATTGCCTACTTTTTTTTGTAGTGTACCAGTGAATGACAAGAGATTTTGCAAACTCAAGAAGTCACTATATGGCTTAAAACAAGCCAATAGAAACTGGTATAAAAAGTTAACTAAAGCACTAATAAACATAGGATATACCCAATCCCACGTTAACTACACCTTATTTTTCAAGAAAACTGATTTCTCTTATACCTATTTACTTATTTATGTGGATGATCTCATCATTTCAGGTGATAATGAAGGTGAAATTAAAACTTTAAAGGAACACCTTCATAATCAATTCCATATCAAGGACTTAGGGAAACTGAAATACTTCCTTGGGATAGAAGTATCCCAATCCAAACAGGGCATATTCATATCTCAGAGAGAATATGCTCTAGACATATTGCATGACTTTGGTCAACTAGGGGTCTGTCCATCCAACATTCCAATTAAACACAATCCTCACTCTGATGAAAATGACATGCCTCTTAAAGACCCTTCATTATTTAGGAAATTTATTGGGAAACTACTTTATCTTACCATATCTAGACCTGATATTTCATATGTTGTTAGTTACTTGAGTCAATTTTTATCAAGACCTATGATTTCACATTTTCAATCTGAAATTAAAATTCTGAAATATATTAAAAATGCTCCTGGTAAAGGAATTCTGTATAAAAAGGATGCTTCCATTACAATAAATGCATATTGTGATGCAGATTGGGCTGATTGTCAATCCACAAGAAATTCTATTACAGGTTTTTGCATCTTGATTGGTGGATCAACAATATCTTGAAGATCCAAGAAACAATCCATCATATCAAGATCCTCTGCAGAAAGTGAATACATATCAATGGCCTCAACTGTTTGTGAGATCATTTGGTTACATTATTTTTTATAATTAAACATCAGTTTTATTTTATTTTTGAATACGAAAAACCCTTGGTTAACCCTAGCATCTGTTCGTGTTCTTCCTCTGGCCGCCGACCTGCTTCTTGGCTGCCATTGGGCATCTCTCTCACAGCGCCTCCATCGTAATCCCAGTGTTCTCACAGACCACATGGTAAATATTTTATATGCTACCAAAATATGCACCCTGATAGCATTTTTATCATCTGAAAATAGCAACAAAAATAATAGAAACATACCACATGATACATATTTCATATGCTAACAAAATATGCACCCCGATAGCATTTTTATCATCTGAAAAAAGCAATAAACTAATAGAACGGACCACATGGCAATAATATCATATACTATTAAACCAAACTAAACTACCAACCAGTAAACTACACTTAGCAAAATCAGTAGATCGGATAACCAACAACCGAAAGTGCTTGAGTATCCTACTGCCAACTCACTTCATTCATCATTATGAACGAGTTCATCCAAATCGGATATGTTTCGTTATTTCTTACATTTACGATCATCCATACCAATAATATAATATTATAAAAGAGTATTAAACTAAACTAAATTACCAACAGTAAACTAACATTTGCAAAATCAATAGATCAGATAACCCAAAGTGCTTGGGTATCCTACTGCCATTTCACTTCATTACCATCTATGAATGTGTTCATCCAGATCAGATCTATTTCGATACTTCTTTCATTCATCATCTACCCTTCCTTCCCATCACCCATATCCATTATCTTGATTTAAAATCTAACACTCTACATATTTGATCCTTCGTTGCCCGCCGAGCTTCACACCTACACACCACGATACCGGTACTCCTCTACAAATCCACGCCATGATGCCTTAGCCTTCCTCCCTTTTTCCTAGCCGTCCTCCCTTTCTTCTCCTTTTTCTCCCTTCTCCTTCCGTTGCTATCCTTTTTATTTCATTTATTCCCTTTTACCCTTCTACCCTTAATCGGGTTAAATGCAATAACCGGTTATTACAAGAGTTGTTAGGAGTATTAGTATGTGATGATTTAAATCTAAAATATAGTGAGTTTGTACTGTTTTGAGAAGGGGAAGTGGAGTATTTTTTTTGGATTTTATTTGACATTGAATGAGGGATTAGGGAATCATGAATATGAGTTTTCTCGGTCTTTATATTTTTTCTGTTTTCTTGGGTAAAATTCTGTTTTTATTAATTGATGTTAAGTCCAAAGGATGACAATGTTGAATAATATTATGAATATCTATAAAATGATGATATGAGAAACACGACATGACATGAATCTCATGACGAGATAAACAATATGACAAGAATTATGCTATAAATAGTTGTTAAATAGTTTGTTAATTTGATTGTAGTTATTAATACTTTTATGGTTATTTGTATGTGATGAGAATGAATACTGGTATATTATTCCTTATGTGGAATCATAGGTACAGATTTCCATACTGAGTCAGTTGAGACTCACCCATTTTGCTTTGCTATGTCGTGTCGTGTTAAAAATTTATAGGATGGGTCATTGATGAAGCCACGTTGCATGGATACAAGAGGGTGGAGCATAGTTAGCATCATGAGTTAGTGGTGCTTCATTCCGATGAATATTATGAACTCCGTTGGTAATTAATGTTTATTATTAATAACAATGTTCTAGAGTTTTACTAGTGAATGATAGTGTTCTAGACTTTGTTCACAAATTTGAACTTTTATTTTATTGACATATTATTATGTTGATTTTCGACATTAGGGAAAGTACAACATGTTTGTTTTTTTCACCTGATTGTATCATCTCTCTTATCGTAAGAGGATATTACAGAACCCCTCATATTGATCATGGTGGAAGGAACAAGTTGAAGAAGGGTTACTGATTGCTATTTTAGTTTGTGGATGTTTGTGAGGCCCAATTTTGGTTTGAGGTAGTTGAATGACGTGTCGTCAAGAGGTTTCGTCGATCGTTGTGTTGTGGAGATCGTTTAGGAGGTATGTAATCCAAGTTACCTCGCATGCCATGATTGACAGTGCCCGACCTATATTCGGCTTCGGCCGAAGATCAAACAATCGTGTGATGTTTCCGAGTTTGCCAACTAATCAAGTTATTTCCCAGGTAGATGCAATAGCCCATGATGGATCTTCGAGTTGTTGGACAAACCACCCAATGAGAGTTAGAGTACTCTAGTAGAGATTGGATGACCAACAATGATGATGAGATGAACAATCCGTGTGGTACTTGATGCGTTCTTTATATATAGTACGTAGTATCATTTTGACTGCATTCATGTCTTGTTGTGTGGGTCTTGACATTTTTTGACTTAGCTGGTTGACATCAAATACAATGTCCGACCACATAACTGTCAGATATACTTGTTTACTACAATGCTCCGTTGAGCAAGAGAGGATCCACGAAAGTTCTCTGTTGGTTGTCTTCAAAAGCAAGAAGAAAGGTACACATTTGTCTGCGATTCTTGATAGGAATCATATTACACTGATACTCTTCCATTTAGGCGATGGACTTCCTTCATCGTACGCGGGGGTGTCATATTTAAAACTGGCGCTACTTTCTCTGGTTGCAGTCGATTGGCTTCCTTGGTTATTTTGAAACCCAAGAATTGTCCTTCGCTCACCCCAAACACATTTTTTCTTCTTTGAGCCTGATTCCTGCCCTTCTTATGTTGTCGAAGGTTTATATCAAGTCTGCCACATGCGTGCACGGGTCGGGGGATTAAACTAGTATGTCATCCACATACACCTCAACGTTCCCTGAATATCTAATTACTACCAAGGAGTACTTTGTCAGTTTCAGATATGTGTTTGGTCTTAGGTAAGTCGTTTCTAGTTGTGTGTGGGATGTCCCCTGCTCACTGTCAGATATTAAAACTTCTCCCGTGGAGTTGTAGTAATACTCCCTTACATGCTTTTGGGAGCCCCTTACCATGCATATGCCCGCCGTAGTTGGAAATTTCATGCATTGATGCAGGGATGAACTCACCGCACGCAAAGCGTGCAACGACAGTCTACCCAGGATTACGTTATAACTCGAGTCCATCCTCAACACTGTGAAATACACTGCTATGGTTATGCACTGAGCGTGATTTTCAAATGTTACCAGAAGCGTTATCAACCTATCCGTGGGGACTTTTGATTGGCCAAAGCTATGTACTGGACTTCTGATCAGGTCAAAATCCAACTTGCCCAGGTGCAATAGCTTAAAAGTCCTTCGATAGAGGATGTCTACTAAGATTCAACTGAGTAGCGTAACTCCCGTATTCTTTCCGAGTGACGTCTGCAGAGATCACCAAAGGGTCGTGATGTGGTACTGTGACTTGCGCCAAATCTTCCTCGGTAAATGAGATGGCTACCTCTAGGCTAGCACGTTTGGATCCAGACGTGCGCATAATATCCCTGGCGTAGCACCTACTCTCGGTGAGATCGTCTCTTTACAAAGCATCAAAGCCTCCTCTCCTGATATCGTCGTGATTTCTTCACGGATACCACCATCCGCTCTTTGGCGCTTATTGTCTCTAGGTGAGGTTGCACCAATTTAGGATACAAGTAGGTTTATTTTCTCCTTCACCCTGTTCAAGGAACTGACTTAATCCCAACACTCAGTCGTGGTATGACCCATGTCTCGATGATACTCGCAATATTACCCGTTGCTGCGCCCGGGATCAGGCTCATCTCTCATTGGCCTCGGCTCTGGAACTGCACCAACTTTGCATGCTAGGATTGACTCTATCTGATCAGGCATGAGTTCCATATGAGACGGTTTCAAAGTCACTTGTACTGAGACGTCTGGTCCACCCATGGTCGGCTGAAGATAACTGGTCGACGACACAGTTTTGCTTTGCTTTGCCTAGCCTTTTTACTAGGAGAAGATCGTATTGGATATCTACTCCCAAGCTAAGTTGCAATGCTTCCTATTGTGCTTTGATCCTCGAGACTTCTTCCACCCGCATCTCCTCTTGTCCATGGTCTTTACCAAGGTTGCAAAGGGATACCTGACTAGATCCTTTAGGAACTTATAGTTTTGAAGGCCATTCTGAAGTGCCATCATGATCGCATAATCATAGGTGTTACTAACGGATTGCACCGCAATCGTGAAACAATTCATGTAACCCCTCAGGCTTTCATCTGGAGCTTAAATGATATTCAATAGAACCCCTTGGTTGCAACGTTTCCTCTTCCTATGGTTGAAAGCTATCTTGAAGAGGCACTGCATCTGCTAAAACGTTTCCACGTTCCCCACGAGCAAAGATCTATATCAGGCTCCTGCATCATCGATTAGCGTGCGACAGAACATCCAACGCCATATGTTGTGTCTGAACATCATGTCTTCCATGTCGGTCATGAAGGCATGTAGGTGGTCATCCGGACTTGACTTCCCATAGTATGTGGGCAGCCAGGGTATTTTCCAGCCTATGAGGTACTCTTCCTTGAGAAGCGCTTGCAATAACGCCTCTGGGTCTGGCTCTAGCTGTAAGAGTTCGATCCATGGACTACGCCGTAGCTTCCTCGCCAATGGCATGTGCCTCTGCTGTACCTCATGCGATCTAAGAGTCTGTTGCCTTTCAGAAGACAATCTTAGGACCTGATCGATCTTGGAGTTGTCTTTGGCTCTCTTACAGGTCACTAATGTCAAACAAGAGTTGATTTACCAAAGGCTCGCTAGGAGAGCCTTGCGAGCTCATAAGCGACCGAGAACATACATGGGATCGCTATGAGCGCCTACTCGAACAATGACTTCTAGAGTGAGAGGCCTCACACCAAGTATCTCCTCAAGCCGGGAAACCGCCTGCGCCTCCTGATTGGCCCTGTCATAAGATATCACCGGTTCCAACACCGCTTCTTCCACTGGAAAAATCTCACCATTCTCTCCTCTATCACTTCGAGCTGCGTGTTTGAGTTCACGTCGGGTTCACCATTAATGTAACGTATCCAAATAAAATCTCACAAATACACAAATACAAACCCTCTATCAGGTGCATGTCGACTCCTATATATAGGATTCCTTTATGGGTCTGGGCCATCCAAGCCCGACTGTATCTATCTGGACCGCCTTGGTGTGTCCACTTTCTGGTCCTGGGTCGTCCGAGCCGCATCGTGCTGCCTGGCTCGCTGCGGTTGCGCCCTTCTATCCCATGGATCTCAACTGGGAAGAGAATTAAATAATATGGGTATCATCAGGAACAAAATGAACATAAAAAAGAAATAAACAGGAGATGAGAAAAGAATTAAATAAGAGATGAACACATACAGTATGAAGTGTCACTCGAGCGATAAAAAAAGGAATACACCGCTGCGGAATGGAGTAGACCGAAGAGATGATTGTCGGAGATGAGAAAGACAATCAGAAATCCTCAATTGGAGTAATTGACAGCTCAAAAGAGTTAGCGAAAATAAACGCATATAACTTCTAGACTATTAGAAGTTTCCTTTGTGTTAATTAAAAGTACCGACAGATAAAATCTCAGACGTATGTATTAAGCACACAGGTGAGTATAGGAAACTGAAATATGATCCCCTTTTATTTACTGTAATTTCATTTATATAGGTTTACAATGTAACCGATATTCAGTCATATCTAATCTGAATTTATCTAAAATTAATTACATTGGTTATAAGCGTTTATAATAGCCTCCCTCAATTTCATCGTATTACATCGATGATATTGTTTCTCTGTTCAATGAAGTGCTGATCGGAGTACCTTAGTTAAAATATCTGCTCTTTGATAGATATTTGATATATGTTTTACCTCCAAGATCTTTTTCTCGACCTTTTCTCTTACAAAACAAAAATCTAGTGTCGCATGTTTATTCTGGCGTGGTAGATTGGATTTGCTGCCAATTGGGTAGCTCCCAAATTATCATTCCATATTTGATGAGGAGTGTTAATTTGTATTCCCAATTCGTGTAACAATGTTGCTGCCCAATCAATTTCTGATGTTGCTGTTGTGATCGCACGAAATTCAGATTCGGTACTTGTTCTCGCAACGGTAGATTGCTTCTTGGAGCTCCATCCTACAAGTGAATCCCCAAAATATATCAGATACCCTGATTGACTTCGGCGATCTAATGTGTCCGCTGCCCAGTCAGTGTCGCTGAATGCTGAGATATTCATCTTTGTTGATTTACGTAGTACCACTCCATCTCTTATGTTGCTGCAAGGTACCCAAGTAGATGCTTCATCGCCTTCCAATGTATTTCTTACGGTTTGGCCATAAATTGAGCCAACTTGCAAACTGAAAATGCGATGTCAGGTCTAGACATTGTGAGGTATTGTAACGATCCCATAACTTGTCTGTATACCGTTGCCTCTTGAATTTCTTTTTCATCCATTTTCCAAAAATTTATTTCCGCTTCCATAGGTGTTAATGCGAGTTTCAGATTTTCGAATTTGTATTTATTCAGCAAATTCACAAGATAAAACTGTTGGTCGAGAAACAGTCCTTCGGCGTGGTTTCGTACTCTGATTCCCAAAAAATAATCGAATTTTCCCACAATCCGAACAACAAATTCTAAGCTTAATTTTTTCAAACACTGATTCACATTTTCTTTATTTGATCTGATGATCATCATATCATCTACATATACAAGAATGTATATGCTCTGTCCTTCATCCAATTTCACAAACAATGAGGCATCTGATTGCGTTGCACTAAATCCCTTTGACACCAAGAATTCTTTTAGTCGATAAAACCACATTCGGGAGGCCTGCTTCAATCCGTACAACGATCTTTTTAACAAGCACACATGCGTCGGGTGTTCTTCATCCAAATATCCGATGGGTTGCCTCATCAATATTCGTTCTTCCAATTTCTCATGAAGAAACGCGTTACTAATGTCTATCTGCTTTGTTACCCATCCCTTTGAAATCGCCATCGTTAGCACCACTCTAATAGATATCGCTTTTACGACCGGACTAAAAGTTTCATTGTAGTCTTTCCCTTGCACTTAGTTCATTCCATTGGCTATCAATCTCGCCTTTAATTGTTCAACAAATCCATAGGATTTTTCTTTTACTTTTAAAATCCAAATGTTGTTGATCACATGATCATCCGCACATCTCGACACCAGCTCCTATGTCTGATTTTTGATTAATGCTTCGAATTCCAGTCTCATCGTATTTCTCCAATCTGGATCTTATAATGTTGCTTTAATGGATGTCGGAATCGCCTTCTTTGTGGGAGTGATGGTCAGCGCATAAAGTGGATTTGGCTTAACAATCACCTTTTGTAAATATTTTGAATCATTAGTTACATGATTCGTTGCTCCCGTATCTGCATACCATGTCTCCATATTTGATTCAACCACCATATTAGCAGACATGCCATTATCTATCGTGCCTGTCTCGGGATACTAGATCGACCCCGATTGTTTTGTCATATTCACATATGGCTTTACAGCTGATTCTGCAATACCAGTTGGTCCATTTGAAGACAAGATTCGACTATGCTGTGGTGGAAATTTAGTCACATTCAACCTGTTGTAACTGTTCAATGCTCCATGCCCTTTTTTATAGCAAATTTGGCATGGGACGGACTTGAGACTCTTTCCCGATCTCCTCTCTTCGTTACTTGCAACATTGATGCTCAGTGGTGATACATAATTCGTCCGATTCTGATGTGATTCTACATCAAGAAGCATCTGTTTCAACATTTGCACTAAAAAAAAGGACATTGTATGACGGACATTGTATGACGGACATATAGTGACGGATTTCCGTCATCAATTCATTTAATCTGCCATGGCAAGGCTTGGGCTGGACGACGGATTTATTTAATTTAGGCTGACAGTTTTTCAATGGAGGAAATCCATCATTTAAAAAATCCCGTCCAAAATTTTGAATTCCCCTCCAAATTTAATCCGATTAAATCAACATTTTATGGGATTGGGGAATCAGGGAAAAAAACCCGTCCAAATTTCGATTGGGCGGACTTTTCTGCGATTTGGGTGAAAATAAATGTACATTATATGGATGATTTCCGCCATGTAAGGATTGGAGTTTTATAAAAACCCTCTCCCCAAATCGACAGACAGAAAAGTCGGTCGATTTCAACCACCGATTGGTAAGTAACACTCTCATTTCTTTGATGACTCTAAGACACATTTTGTATAAGTGACGAGTATTCTTCAGCAAGACCCCCAAATACTAACAACACAATGTCCGCATCATTCAGTTTCTCCCCGAAGATACATAGAGCTTCCAAAATCATATTAATTTATGTAATGTATTATGTAACCGTTTCTTTTCTTATGATATGGAGTTTTTGTCAAAGGTTGATCACCTCCGACCTTGAGCTCGAGACGAATTCATCTTGCAATACACACCACACTTCATTGGTTGTCTTGCAACCAATCAACTCAGGTAGTATGTCCGGCACAACACACATCATCATCCAACCTAAAATCAGCCGATTTTGCTTGAGCCTTACCGGCGTGTTCAACTCGATTTCTCCGGTTAGGTAATCTTCTAAATCATTACCTCGAAGAACCGTGGCAAATTGCATTCGTCAAGCGAAGTACTTCTGCCTATCTAGTGTCATCCTGCCGACTTGTTCCAATCGTGCCTCATCTTTGGCCGATTGAATAAAGAAAACTGGAAAAAATAGGAAAGATCTCAAGATCCAAAACTCTAATGTTCCCTAAAGATTGATACCATATTAAGCACACAGGTGAAATCTTAATTTATCTAAAATTAGAAATAAATAGAAATAGAAATAAACGCAAAGTACAAATCTGACCACGTCATAATACATGGAGATATGGAGTGGAGTCTGTGGAGCTCAAACCGTCATTTATCACTGCTCTCGTATTTTTTCCCATGGCCACTGTGACTGCTGCAGTTGCAGCTTCTTTATTCTCCCCAACAACCCCTCCACCAACCCTCCTCCGTGTTCGCTCCAGAAGGGGGACGCCTCAAGTAAGGTCAACCAGAATTTCGGGTTCCGTGAATGGGGTGAAGGTCGTAGAGGATGGATCTCAGATCAGCAGTGAAACTCAGGATCCACCAGTGCTTTATGACGATGGATTTGGGAAGATCGGCGTCATGGATTACATCGATCGATCCAAAGAGATCGAGCGATTCAGCGGTGACGGCTCTCCGAGGTGGTTCTGCCCTCTCGAGTGCGGGAGGCCCATCAAAGGAGCGCCTTTGCTACTCTTCCTTCCTGGTAATGGTTAATTGTTCATTTGTAATTGGATTTGAGATTCTTTAATCTGATTCCGTTGGTATAACTAACTAATCTTTACAATTTCGTCTTTTCTTCTTCCTAGGTCTTGATGGTTCTGGAATGGGACTCATTTTACACCACATCTCGCTTGGGAAGTAAGTTCTTCATCAAGTCAATCTACTTTAATTAAGAGAATGAGTTATTGTTTTTAGCTGAAGACTGAGTTCAATCTTAATGCAGGTTCTTTGAAGTCAGATGCTTGCACATTCCCATCACTAATCGAACACCATTTCTAGGTTCTAATTTTATTTATTCATTGTAATTGTTATTTAGTTGCAGTTACATGACTTACAATTTTATTTGATTTTATTCTTTCTTGTATAAAGGTTTGGTTAGGTTCGTAGAAAAAACTCTGCGATATCAGCATGCTCGCTTTCCAAATAAGCCTGTGTATCTCGTAGGAGATTCTTTAGGAGGATGCTTAGCTCTTTCCATTGCAGCTCGAAACCCTGCAATGGATCTTGTTTTGATATTAGCAAATCCAGGTCAGTAAATTCAAATTCCTTCTTTAGTTTTCTGCTATCATGCCAACAACATAATGCCTTAAATTCATGATGTGCTCATTTGATCTCTAGCTACATCATTTGGAAAATCCCAATTGCAACCCTTTTTCCCTATTCTGAATGTCATTCCAAACAATCTCGATGTCACTGTCCCTTATATGCTTAGCTTCGTGATGGGTAAGTACTAAATACACGTACACATATTAGTAACCGCAATGCCTATGCCATCATTTTAAAAACAGTACTCAGTTCTTATTAACTCGTTGTTGCCTTTCCATTTTTAGGTGAACCGTTGAAGTTGGCAATGGCTAGCATTTCCAATGGACTTTCTCCAACAGATACACTTTCTCAACTCTCAGAAACACTCACTTCTCTGTTACTTCGCCTTTCGGTAATATATATATATATATCCATCTTCTTGTTTCTTTACGTAGTCATATTTATATTTTGCATGAATATTGGATTTGAGCATATGTAACTATAATGAGTTTGATCAAATCTATAGGATTTGACAGATCTTCTACCAAAAGAAAGTATCAACTGGAAAATCAATCTTGTCCGAGCAGCTGCGCTTTACACTAATTCTCGTCTCCACGCTGTTAATGCTCAAGTTATGCTTCTTACAAGGTATTTTATTTCCATTGAATGCTATTTCAATTTTTTTATTTCCAGTTTTATTAATCGAACCCTAATTTTCATTGTTCTGCTTGTTGGAGTATAGTAACTATATTATTAGTTATTTACCAAACAACTCCTATAACAAATTATTAGTTAGATAAAATCTATTTTAAATATTAATGAATTGTAATAACATTGTAACTTGAATACATTGAAATACAATCAGAATCACAATTGTGATAATGCTCAATTGCTCACCAATATATTTACTTGAATTTAGTGGCAAAGATAACATGTTGCCAAGCAAGGAAGAAGGTGCACGTCTTAAAGCCTCACTAAAAAACTGCAGAGTCCGTCACTTCAAAGATAACGGACACACTCTATTATTGGTTGAGCTTAGTGAGTTTATTTCAATCCACTCTTGATAGAATAATCATATTTATTTATTTATCATTGATATGCTGCAGGAGGATGGCATAAACTTGATGACTATAGTTAAAGCTATGAACCTATATCGTCGTTCAAAACAACACAATTTCATCACAGATTATGCTGCTCCATCTCTAAATGAATTTAAAAAAGTGTTTGAATATGAAAATAAGTAAGGCATGTTCGACTTATCACAATTAACTATTCAGCATTCTTGTTATTGTCTAAATATTTTGAACCCAACTGTGTAGGTTGTTGTCGCAAGCAACTGGTCCTGTTATATTCTCAACATTGAGTAATGGCGATATCGTTAGGAATCTTTCTGGGATTCCAGATGAAGGACCTATTCTTTTGGTTGGCTATCATATGTTGATGGGACTTGAACTTCAACCACTGTATGAAAGATTTTTTAGGGAAAAAAATGTCTGTATTCGTGGGATGGCCCATCCATCATTGTTTCAAGGATTGAATGAAACCTCAGACCAAGAGTTATCATTTCCTGATTTCCTGAAACTATTTGGTAGTTTGCCGGTTTCACCTAGGCATATGTACAAGTTGTTCTCGCAGAAGGCAGTTGTTCTACTTTATCCTGGAGGTGCACGAGAAGCTCTCCATCGCAAGGTAATTTTTTTGTTTGGTTTCTTTCAATTTGAATATTTCCTTATTTTAAATAATTTCAAGTTTAGATAGAGTTATAAACTTATAGTCACAATTTGGTGTTTTTCTTTTTAAATCACCATTCATCAATCATCAGGGTGAAGAATATAAATTATTTTGGCCAGATTCACCAGAGTTTGTAAGAATGGCTGCTCAGTTTGATGTGAAAATAGTACCCTTTGGGGTTGTTGGAGAAGATGATATAGGCCAGGTATGGACTATGGATAGATGCCATATTACTTTTCCTGGGAGAATGATGTTTAATTTGGTAAGTATGGTGTTTGCAGTTGGTTCTTGATTATAACGATCAGTCAAATATCCCAATCATAAAAGATTTGATCAAGAATCTGAATAAAAATGTTACTAGTTTAAGGTAACTACTGATTTGAAAGTTGCTTTTATGAAAATATAGACATAGTTGTGGTGATGTGACATCGTGTTTTGTTTTCAGGTCTGATATGACAGGGGCGATCTCGGAGCAAGATTTCCATCTTCCGATTATTCTACCAAGAATACCCGGACGATTTTACTATTTATTTGGAAAATCCATTGAAACAAAGGGAATGAAGAAAATGCTTAAAGATCGAAACAATGTAAACACATTGTATATGAAAATCAAATCTGAAGTTGAGAATTCAATCTCTTATCTGAAGAAGAAAAGGGAGGAAGATCCATACAGAAGCATCTTAGACAGAAGTATTTTTCAGGCTTCTACTGGTTCGGAGCTCGCCGATATTCCTACCTTTGAACCTTGAAAGAATGAATCAAATCAAAGCACATTTTTTCTTTCCTCTTTTTCTATGTATTCTTTAATTTATACATACCAAAATACGTTATAGAATTTAATGGCAATTGGCAAACATAGTTATATCAAAAAAAATGATTTCAAAAAAATTGTAACTCATCCACGCCTTGATCCAAAGGTGAACTTAATAAATGCTAACAAAATGATTTCAATAGTTGGATCTGGAGGTAAGTAGATGGATAGTTGAAATGAATTATAACACATTGACCTTAATTATATAATAAAATCAACACATGGTAAAGTTTGTAGATTCTATCCATTTGTAGATAGCTTGAAGCTTCTCATTGAATATAGAACATAGAAAAGTAAGAATATAGATAGAATAAAACTTTGGAATGAAAGAACATGAGTTGAGCAATGTTCTACCATACATTATTGATGTAAGCAAATGAATTCTTCTGCCGGATTTTATTTATATAAGCAGTAGCCCGATCGTCAATGCCGAGTGCAGGATTAGGCAATTTCAAAGTTGCTTTCTTGTTGATTCGGTCACTTTGAGCATCATCGTCGTCATCATCATCATCATCATCATTAGGCTTTACCAATAAGGAACGCTGGACAATATCAATCTCCTTATCCTTGGATGAAGGCAGTCTTCTAGGGAGGATCATCTTGGCAAGGTAGAAAGACGAAAGTTTGATGATGTTGAGTGCAACCATTGCCGACTTCTTACATAAGCTCTTCCTGCCCTTTGGATGACTCGCCATGGCTATGGTGTTCTCATCGATTATGGGTGTGTCTATCTATATATCTTTCAAAGAAATGAAATTGTGGAATTTCACTTTACTTAGTGGAGAATATAATTAAAAGTAGTAATGATGTTTTGGAATTTAATTATATTGAAGTATAAACATTGGACTCTTTTATCCATAGTTCGAGGTCTATAAGCTCAAGGCCCATTAGGTTTATTCCTTGTAATAAATTTTAGGTTTAACTTTTCATTTTATTTTTACTTTTACACTACAAGAAATAAGACCTAGGATGACGGTCTGCCATGTTAAGTCAATTTAATCGAATAATTAGGTTCATTTTGGAGGAGATTTCGAAATTTTGGGTGAGACTTTTTAGATGATGGAAATTCTTCATCTAAACGCCGCCATTGAAACTAAATTAAAACCGCCGTCGAACCCATGCAAATCTTTCCTCGACGGACTGAATCAATTGATGGCGGATATCCGCCATCAAAAGAACTGAATTATTGATGGTGGAAATCCGCTATCCTGCTAGGTCTTTTTTTTGTAGTGTTAATACAAATCAGAAACTCTTCTATCCCAAATGAAATATGCATTAGATATTCTACATGATTTTGAACAGTTGATATTATCTTCATCAAAGATCCCAATATCACACAATTTCAAAAATTCAGATGTGGATGCTCCACTCAAAGACTCATCATATCTTATAGGAGACTTATTGATAAACTATTATATCTTACAATTACAAGATTTGACATACAATTTATTAGGTCATTTTAGTCAATTCCTTGCAATTAAACCCTTTACAATCTCATTTCAACTCAACAATTAAGATGCTCATATGATCAAATACGTTAGAAAATCCTTTACAATCAAATACATTAAGGGTGCCTCTGAGAAAGGTATCCTAAACAGAGGGGTGTACATATCTCTTCAACTACAGTCTTATTGATCTGACTGTCCTAACAAAATCCATGACAGGTTATAGTATACTTCTTGGTGGCTTTGTCATCTCATGGAAATTAAAAAAAACAATATACAATAAGCAGATCATCTGTTGAGAGTGAATATATAGAGCAATGACTTCAATTGTATGTGAAATTATGTGGTTTCATTATTTTTTAAATGATCGATCTACATGTCAAGCCAACTGAAAAAACAACACTGCACTGTAATAACATGGTTGCATTAATACATATTGTATCCAATCCTGTATTTCATGAACGTATCAAGCACATTGAAATTGATTGTCACTAATTGGTGCGTGACCGCTTACAGACTGGACTCTTCAAATTAAAACATGTTTCATCCACTTCACAGGTGGCTGACATTCTTATGCAAAGTCAAGCAAGTCTGGAATCTCTGAGAAATTTACTACACAATTAAGCTGAGACTCTATGACATACACTCTCCAACTTGAAAAATGTAATGAAGTATAAACACTGGACTCTTTTATATCCATAGCTCGAGGCATATTAGGTTTAACTTAGTATATATATTCCTTGTAATAATTTTTAGGTTAAACTTTTCATTTTTACTTTTAATTCAAATCGGGAACTCTTTTTCCAAAATCGCTGCGTGTTTCAATATTCCTTCTCCTCCTTCTTCGCCTCTGATCGACCCTCAGTCCACGCCCTCGCTTCTGCCCTTGCTTAATTAAGTGAGCCCAATATAAACCAATGGATTAATTAATTAGTTAATCAGGTTGATTAAGCAATGCGATTTTCCTCTCTGTTTGCCGACCCTCTTCAACTGATACCATCCGAGAGTCAATATCTGTGATTGATTTTTATTTCTCAATGAATATATTACCCAAAGTATCCTCTACTTATATACTACAATCAATACTAATATTCTGTTAACACAACTAACTCAACTAAAACAGTTTAAACTACTACTAATAGCAAACTAATTCTTAACCTAGTTGTTATTACTAACAATTACTATTTGAGTATACACAGAAGATATGAATTATGAAGTTTGCAAGTCCACTAGTTATAATTACTAACAATGTAATAACGAAAACCCAATATCGATTGTTATAAATATTTATCATTCCACCGTTCTCCGGCGATTGTTTCGTCCAGCGATTGCTTCCCATTCGGGGACCATTCCTAGGTTATAAAAAAACATAAAATTAAACGAACCCAGTAAAAAAAGGTTTGACCCACATGTTGAGTGATGGACTTAATTAGGTGGATAGATATATATTCCAATCCCAAATTGGATTGATCACTGAACAAGTATTCCGGTTATCCATTGCATCAGTGCAGACATCTGAGGGATCTGGATGGAGATTAAGTTAGGTTTGGCTAACCATGTTGATGCATGTCGATAGTAACGGACAAAACCGTGAGTTTGTTTCAGTTAGGTTGATGATGTATACGTTAATTTGTTACCAGAAATCTGGCAGAATAAAAATTAAACCGATGTGGCAGTGATTGGCGCAACAACCGAGTGCGACATGCACGTTGAGAGCTCTCTTATCTTATCTTATCTTATCGTATCTGGGTGTGAAATAAAATTCATTCATCTCAATCAGAGATATATATATATATATCTTGTTCTATTCTCCTTCAGAATCATGGTTTGATTTATCTTCGTTCATCCGTACACCCGTTGCGTTCATTTTCTCATATATATATATATATATGGCGATCGGCGTCGGGAATCCTTGGGCTTTCACGGCCGGCGTGTTCGGCAATGTGATTTCGTTCATGGTGTTTTTCGCTCCTGTGTAAGTAAGCCAGCAAACCCATCAATCAATTAGATGAATGAATTAATGAATTTTACATTAATCAAGTGCGCACACGCATGCAGGCCAATATTCTTAAGAATATGCAGACGCAAGTCTACGGAATCCTTCGATTCGTTACCGTACGTGGTTCCGTTGTTGAGCGCGATGATTTGGCTTTACTTCGCATTCCTGACCTCCGACGTGCTCCTTATGTCCATCAACTCCGCCGGAATCATCGTGGAAGGAACCTACGTTCTAATTTTCTTATACTACGCAGACAAACATGCAAGAGTAAGTACGTGTTCATGTCTTTGCCGATTGAATAAACATTATTATTTGATTTTAACATCGGATCGAGCAAGCAGGCGTTGACTTTGAAGTTAGTGATGTGTTTGAACGTCGGAGTGTTCGGTAGTTTGTTAGTTCTCACACTCATTCTAGCCAAAGGAAACACGCGTATAAACATCATTGGTTGGGCGGGGTCCACTTTCGCAGTTAGCGTGTTTATGTCTCCACTCAGCGTCATTGTACGTCATCATTATTTTGTCTTAATTACGTACCAGATTTGATGTTTGATTTTTAATGATTGATGTTTGATTTTTAATGATTGATGTTTGATGACGTGGCAGAGATTAGTGATAAAAACAAAGAGTGTTGAGTTCATGCCTTTCACTCTCTCCGTGTTCTTAACTCTGAGCGCCACCGCTTGGTTCGCCTATGGGATTCTCCGGAACGATTTCTACGTTGCGGTAAATAAATCAAGTAAGTTTGATTTGACTTTTGTGTGTTTTGGAAATAATTATTAAACATATTTATGCAGATTCCGAATGTTGTTGGATTCATATTTGGGATGGTGCAAATGATTGTGTTCGTCATCTACAAAGACGAGAAGAAGGTTATAAGCTCCGAAGAGAATAATAATAATATAGCCAAAGTAGGAATCACCTCCCAATCTATCAATATGCAAGATTATGTAATAAATAGTATTGTTTGAAATTTAAAATTTGAAATTTGAATTCATTCATTTACCTAAATTAACACACCATAAATTTAGTGCCCCTCCAAAACCCTATTCAGATACGTCGTAATAAATTATAAACTGACCCTCTGGTGTGGAAAGTGTTAATATAGGTGTTGTCGTTAATCTTCCTTTCAATTTTTGAAAAATGTTTTCACATTCCCCTGCCCATTGGTACATGCACCTTCAATGACACTCGTAGTTCGGTCGGTTGTCGTTCCAATCAGTGGCGTATCCAGGATTCCCCGGCAGGGGGGGCAAGATTCGTCGAAGGCGAAAAATTTTTTTTGTACTAATTAAAAAACCTATACAAATTTTGGCATGACCTATTCATATAAAATTGATTATAAAAACCTATAAAAAATCAATACATTCATTATATAATTAATATTCAATACATTAATTAATATTCAAATTAAAAATAAATACATTCATTTAATTAACAATAAAAATTTCAAATACATTTTACATTACTTCAATGTCCTACGACGAAGACACATATCATTAAATATTTTTAAAATAACTTCGTTGTCTATAGTTTTAAAAATATCTTTCTCGATATATGTTACTAAAC